>JASDQU010319331.1:0-13265 GCA_032191745.1 Picea mariana
AGTTGGGGGCGCCAAGATCTTCTCAAAATTGGATTTACGATCCGGTTATCATCAAGTTAGGATAAAGGACCAAGACATAAACAAAATAGATTTTCGAACAAGATACAGACACTACAAGTTTGTAGTCATACCTTTCAGACTCACTAATGCACTAGCCACTTTTATGTGCTTAATGAATAACATTTTTAGCCAGTACTTAGACAAGTTCGTAGTAGTATTTATCGACGATATTTTGGTCTATTCTAAAATGGATGAGGAACATGATGAGCACTTACGAATAGTCCCGCAAACACTAAGAAAACACAAACTATATGCAAAATTTGACAAATGTGATTTCTATCAAAAAGAAATACAATATTTAGGACATGTCATTTCCTCGAAGGGTATTGTCGTAGACCTGGAAAAGATAAAAGCCATTATGAAATGGCCAGTACCTAAAGATGTGGCAGATATCCGGTCATTCATGGGAATCACATGATATTATCGCAAATTTATAGAAGGGTTCTCCAAGATAGCCTACCCTATCACGTCACTAAAAAGGAAAGGGACCAAGTTTAACTGGTCGCAAAAGTGTCAAGACAGTTTTAACAAGCTAAAAGAATTATTGACATCGGCACCCATTTTGAAGGTAGCAGACCCAGATAAAGACTTCACATTATCTGTTGATGCAAGTAAAGAGGGGATAGGTGGTGTTCTAACTCAGTAAGGGAACGTGATTTTTTATGAATCCCAAAAATTAGAGGAACACAAGTGAAAATATGTCACTCATGACTTAGAATTGGCAGCAGTAATACATGCCTTAAAAATGTGGCGACACTATATCATGGGAAGAAAATTATTACTATTGACAGATAATAGCGGAGTGGAATATCTGTTTAACCAACCAGACCTTAATGCAAGACAGGCAAGGTGGCTAGCCTTCTTGAGTGAATTTGACTTTGAAGTCAAACATATCAAGGGTAAGGAAAATAAAGTAGAATATGCTTTAAGCCACAGAATCCATGGGTTATTTGAGATAAATATCAGAGCATAAAGTGATCTGGAACAAAGAATAAGAACGATAGGTGTTAATGACGAAAATTACACTAAGATGATGGCGGAAGTGAAAAATAGTGTCAGAAACTCAGATGAACCGGATATAAGTATCGACATGGAGGGACTATTAAGATTTAAAAACAGACTTTACGTACCAAATTCAACAGAGCTAAAATTCACTATTTTAGATGAAGTTCATAAGAAACCATACTCTTGCCATCTAGGTTACCAGAAAACAATAACAACACTCAGAAAACTATTTTACTGGCCTAATATGAAGGGAGAAACAATAGAGTACTTGGCTAGGTGCCAAGATTGCCAGCAAGTTAAGGCTGAACACCAGCATCCAACCGTCTTATTACAGCCATTACCAGTACCAGAATGGAAATGGGAGACCATATCGCTGGANCAGAAACATAATGATTCAATCATGGTTGTAATCGATAAACTCAGTAAGTGTGCACACTTTATTCCTGTAAACTCTACTTTTAAAGCTATTAACATTGCTAAAATATTCATGAAAGAAATTTTTAGATTGCATGGTATTCCTAAAATGGTGATTTCAGATAGAGATGTAAAATTCACATCCGCTTTTTGGAAGGAATTGTTTGCACGGCTAAATACTAATTTGAATTTCAATATGAGTTATCAGCCACAAACAGATGGATGGACTGAAAGGACAAATCGAATCATAGAGGATATGCTCCGCATATATGTAAGAACAAATCCAAACAAATGGGAAGACTACCTACACTTGGTAGAATTTGCATATAACAATGGGTACCAAACTTCGGCTAAGTTGAGCCCATTCGAAATACTATATGACAGAAAGTGTTCAACTCTGATTAGCTGGGATAACCCAGCTGACAGACTCATGGTTGGACCAGAGATGCTCCAAGAAATGGAGAATATGGTAAGAAATGTACAACAGAACTTGAAAGAAGCACAGGACAGACAAAAGAGCTATGCAAATCAGAAAAGAAGACACATGGAATTTCAAGTGGAAGACCATGTTTACTTGAAGTTCAAGGCCCAAAAAGGCTCGCTGGAGTTGGGAAATTGTGCCAAGATGGAACCCAGGTTTTGTGGGCCCTTTGAGATACTAACTCGAATTGGACCCATAGCATATCATCTTGCACTTCCAGCTAATATAAGAATTCATAATGTATTTCATGTTTCTTTGTTGAAAAAGTATATTCATGACCCTACTCATATGATTAATTGGAACTTGGTGTAGGTGGAACCCGAGGGAGATTTCCAGGTGAAACCCTTGCGCATTCTGCACTGGAGAGAAATAACACTTTGGAACAGAGCCGTCACTCAGGTAAAGGTGCAATGGAAGCACTTTAGACCTAAGGAGGCCACTTGGGAATTGGAGGGAGATTTGTGGAAATCTCATCAAATCCTGTTCCAGGGAAGAAATGAACACTGAGGACAATGTTTTACTGAAGGGGGAAAGGATGTGACATCCCTAAAAAAAAAAAAAAAAATTATTTTTGTGTGCTGGATAATTATTTTCGTTTTTGGAAAATTTGAATCTGGAAAAAATTTGCCATTTATGGCAATTTTGAATTTTGAATTTAATAATTGTATTTAATTATTGGACCCAACTAACTATTTGACTATGACACTTGTATCACAATAGAATAATTATATTAACTGCAGGAGGACAAATGGAACAACCATGTTAAAATCAGCTGACCATGACTCCATGAGTGGGGAACAAGTTGGAACTTCCTCTGGGCTGATGATTACAAGTGACAAATCAGAGATTTGGCCACTGGCAGCCCCTGAAAATCAAGGATTAAGGAAGGCTGTGAAAATCCCCAAAGGAGAGAAAAGACCTCGAAAAAAATGGAAAAATGGCATATGCGAGGAGGCAGGACGCTGCCAAGTATGTTGGGAAAGGACTCCCGAGCTCTCTTGCTTTTATGAACATAGAAGACTGAGTGTGAGGCAAGAGGATTCTGCTGAAACATAATTGTCTTGTTGTTATGAACACTGTTGAGTAAGTGTGAGGCAAGAGGAGAACTGTTGGAATTGAAGGACATTGTTGATGAGGAGTTTCCAAGTTCACCCTCATAAATTCATGGTCAGGCTAGGGGGTGAATCGGGCAAGTGACTTTGGCTATCCTCTTCTACAGTTGGGAGGAACGTGGATGGTCCCTTTGTCTTCCCGCGGATTGGATTCATATATGTTGTTCTACCCCCTTTCTATTATGAATGACTATGTTTTTTATTTCGATGTCTTATTAAATCCGAACTGGAATGATGTCCACTCTCTGTCTGAGTGATTTTTCTGAGGCATTGTATTGATTAAATTGGAACTGTAACATTTTTCCATTTTTGTCTGTTATGGGGAATATATGTGAAGAACATCTGTAATTGTATTTCTATGGAAAGACGAGATTAACGACAAAGAGGCAGATCCTCTCTGTAGATAAACCCCCGGAAAAACAAAACTCAGATCCCTCAGAACATCTTTATTAATGACCAATCTCTCATGGAATGATATTCTTAACTATGTATTTACATAGATGCACAGATCTAGTACTGTTGACGTTTAATGCATTGATTTAAAAGAGGCTCTAAGTGGATATTATAGAATCTACCCTATACAGAGAATTTTATCCTTTATGCCCCTCTGTGCGTGTAAATTTCCTAAGTCCTTAGGTGTTCGAAATTCTATGAAGTAAAAGTATATCGTATCCTTCTACACCCTCAGTCTCCTTGAAACAAAAGTAAGATTTCTCCCAGAAAATGAAATTTGAGAGTACCCGCAAAGGTTAAAGACCAAGGAGTGATGAAAATAGTGTGGAGAGTTACAGTAGGAGCTCTCTCTCCCCTTGCGTTTGTTTTTATTTCCTTAACTTTTTTTCGACAGGAACACTTAGTCCAACTTCCCTTTTGCCTTTCGAAGGTTCGTGTATATTGATGTATGGATTATGAACTCATGAAGTTTCGAACCCCGAAACCCTGAAGCTTCCACTTTTCGCATTTCGAAGGTTGGTTACATGAGAGGTTTGGGGCATTTGAGCTCATGAAGTTTTGAACCCCAAAACCCCGAAATGTGGGTCCCACCTTTTCGGAACATCGGGAAAAGTGTTGTGTTGTTGTTTGACATTTGAAACCCTGAAACCCTGAATTTCGAAATCCCGAAATACGGGTCCCACCTTCACCTTTTCAGAACTTCGGGAAATGTTTTGTGCTGTTTTTTGACATTTGAAACCCCGAAACCCCGAAGTCCGAAATCCTGGAATACGGGTCCCACCTTCACCTTTTCGAAACTTCGGGAAATGTCTTGTGTTGTTCTTGACATTTGAAACCCCGAAATCCCGAACTCTGAAACCCTGACGTGCTAGTCACTTCTCGCGATTTTGGGAGTGGTTGTGTGTTTATATTTGACTGTTGAACTCGCGAAATCCTGAACTCTGAAATCTTCACATGCTGGGAATTTTTCGCGATTTAGGGAGTTTTCATGTGTTGAGGATGGCTGTTGTATTCGTGAAACCCCAAACTCTGAAATCCCAAAACGCAGGTCACACCCTTCCTTCCTTTTTGCATTTTGGAGGTGTGCATTGTGTTGGTGTTTGGGGAACTTGTGATCAAGAAGTCCTGAACCTCGAGACCCCGAACTGCGGGTCCCCCTTTATTTTCTTTCGGAAGTTTGTTTGCGTTTCTTTGGGCGCTTGTAATCGCGAAGGTTCAAGCCCTGAAACCCTGAAGTGCTAGCCCCTTTTTCACCTTTCGAAAGTTTCTGTGTGTTAGTACTCGACAATTGTAATCGTCAAAATCTGTTTGACCGTTGTTCCTCACAAAACTACAAGAGCGTGGTAAGAAGTATTATTATAAGAGCAACATTAATTCTGTGGTGAATGGAATTGGTGGAAACCATTGGGAGATCTTCATCCGGAATAGAGGTTGGAATGCAAGTCACTGGGCACAGTGTATGAAAAACACAGAATTTTTTTTTGTGAGAAAGTATTTAATCCATAATCGAGATGAAACTATGCATATGATGGTGAATCATCCTATATGTATTTAAAGAAAGTTGTAGCTATATACACACTTATAGATG
Organism: Picea mariana; assembly: GCA_032191745.1. NCBI lineage: Eukaryota > Viridiplantae > Streptophyta > Pinopsida > Pinales > Pinaceae > Picea > Picea mariana. The sequence goes on from JASDQU010319331.1 coordinate 5,114, forward strand.
CGAATTATGTATAGTTTTTAATGGAGTTTTGTTTGAAGGAACGAAATGGGTATAATGACGTCATTACAAACAGAAATAAATCTTGCCTTCTCTTAAGTTCTGAGCTTAAACGAAGTTGAATTATATTTTAGAAAAACTTTTTTTGTTGGTAATTTTGAGGTACATTACAACAATAGGTTTAAATATTTAAGCACTGAAGTGGAATGTTATAAATGTGGCAATTTTGGACACGTGTCCAAAAATTGCAGAATGACAGTCCCTCCTAAATAAGCTCAACAGAATAACAATAGTAATAGACAAGAACCTCATAAAACTACATCGATAAGAAAACAAGATCAGTATAGCAATGAAGAATGCACAATCAGTCTACAAGCTAAGCAGAATAAATATGGTTAGTATGTTGACAGTGGGTGTTCAAAACACATGACAAGTGATAGAGACAAATTTATTACATTGCGAAAGGAAAGAAATGGACCAATCTCCTTCAAAAATGATAATTCAGCCAAAATCATTGGAGAATGCATAGACCGAATTGGGAACAAGAATAAAAATGCACAAAATGTTCTACTGGTAGAAGATATGAAACATAATATTCTAAGTGTGATTCAAATGTGTGACCAAGCTTATAAAGTTACTTTCGATTCACAAAAGTGTGAGATAAGAAGAGAAGGTTCAGGGAAATTGGTCGGTACAACTGCAAGAACTTCAAACAACATATATGTGTTAAGTGAAATTGGAAATGAAAAGTGTTGTTTAGGAAAGGAAGATGAAATTTAGCTATGGAACAGAAGAATGGGTCACATGCATTTTCATAACCTTGTCAAAGTCGGCAAAATAGAAGCAGTCAGAGAAATTCCCCTCATCACGAAACCAACCAACACTTTATGCAAGCATTGTCAACAAGGAAAGCAAACAAAGACTGTGACATCCCCCAAAATAAAATATTTTTGAAAATTTAGTTTTTGCTGGAAAAATTATTCTATTTTTAGTAAATTCGAATTTGAAATTTTTTTGTCATTTATGTCAATTCAAAATTTCGAATTTGATACTTGTAATACATTATTATGACTATTGGGTAGAGATGTAATTTGACTCAACTAATTATTTAACAATGAAACTTGTATAAAAACATAATATTTTATATTGATTGTAGGAGGACAAATGGAACAACCATGTTAAAATTAGCTGACCATGACTACATGAGTGGGGAACATGTTGGAACTACCCCTAGGCTGATTTTTACAAGTGGAAAATCAGTGATTTGGCCATGGGCAGCCCCTGAAAATCAGGAATTTGGAAAGCTACGAAAATTCTCGAGGGAGGGAAAAAGGACCTAGGCAAATGAATAAAGAAGCATATCTGAGGAGGCAGGATGCTGCCAAGTATGCTGGGAAAAGAGACTATTGATTTTTTTTCCTTGTTGTTATGAACACTGAATGAGTGTGAGGCAAGGGGGATCTACGAAATTGAAATACATTGTTGAAGAGGAATTTCCAAGTTCGCCCTCATGGACTCATGGTCAAGCTAGGGGGTGAACCGTGCAAGTGATCTGGGCTGCTCGGTTCTACAGTTGGGAGGAACATGGTTGTTACCTTTGTCTTCCCATGAGTTTAGTTCAGATATGCTATTCTAATCCTTATCTGTTTGAATGATTTTATATTTGATGCATTGTACATGTTAAAATTGAACTGAAATGGTTCCCAATATCTGTTTTTTTATAATTGTAGTAAGTTATTTACTATATCTAAATTTCAGTATTTCTGTCTCTATGGGATGAAATAGTTACTAATATAGTGAAATCATTAAAATTGGCATGCATTCAATAACCTGGACAAAGGCTATGTGATTTCATGAAAATATAGTCCACTTTTCTATGGAATAGTTGACAGATCATTTCTGAAATCATCCCCTGGTAACCTTTACTATGGATTTAGAACCTGTATGTCAATATAAAATATTTGATATCCTCATAGAGTAAGCAAACAGATTGTAGGATTTAGTTCTGGAAATGTTTTCCTGAAATTCAAACTTTAAGTAGAATCGAATATGTATCAATGAACTTGAATGAACAAATCTATTGCGAGCACATATTTAATTATGCAATTTAATTCCCATAAAAAATTATATATATGGTCGAACTTGGATAGAACCAGATTAATGAAACATAGGGGAACGGACATAACCAAGAGATCAAGTTTACCCTAAACTTAATGATATAATTATATAAATTGCTTTTACCTGAAAGGAAGGTTATACGTGCTAGTATCCTACTACATGAAAGCAAATAGTGCTTTCGCTGATACATTATTAACGTATGACACATATTCTATATGTTGTGAGCAAGGGTAGGGTATTCCAATTTTGCTATATCGTGAGGCATGCTGAGAGAAACAAACAATTTTTTGAGTTCATGGTTGTAGCATTACTACACCTTGGACAAACAATTGTAAGATTTAGGATATCCTTTAAATTGCTTCGCAGTTTTTCCAGGAAACTATTTTAGGAAATTACAGAGTTAATGCAATCTATTCTGAAGATGCAGTTGGTTGAAAAACAAGAATCTATAAGATGCAGATGTGAAATCCCATTTATGAAAGATCCCCTTTGGGGTAAATTCAAAATAAGAATTGCATTAACAAGAGACTAGTCATACATACATTAATAAAATCAAGAAATGATGGTTATTGTAACTTACATAGAGATTCCTGAATACATTAGTCACAGAAATAATATACAGGATGTCGAGGACAAATTACTCCGAAATATTTTCTTCAAATAGAAAAGAAGGTCCCTCCAATACTAAGCTTAACAGATTTTAAGATTTCACAAACAGTAAACTTAGATTTGTTTCATCAATTTCTAGTATTTGAACATCAGTCATTCCCCTACATCACGCTTGACTATACATATCTCCTTATATCGACATTTAACAAAAAAAAACAAATCAGGGTTTAACCCTCAGACATCTAGCATAGGAAATTAGAGCATGGGAAATGTTACTTTTAACAAGAGAAAGCTATCAACAGAATCATGACCTCCATGCTTTGAAATTAAGGAGCAAGTTGATAGCCACTATTCGGAACCCGAGTACCTTTGTCATAATGGGTAGAGGTCGGTCCCTGCGCCATGAAGTGGGCATACCTGCGTTTTTCCATCATAGAAAAACATTAGTAAAGTATAGAGGAGGACTTTAAATGAGGAATCAAAAGGTAAATTGATAACCACGACTATGCCTAGAATACTTAACTTAGGAGCCAAAACAATGCGTCCACCAGTTGCCATTCCCTTGTCTTGTACTCGACCCTGGCCGAGGGGAGGATGGTCCCTGGAACTTCTGGTGGGTACCCTTGCAACAGGCAGAGTCCCACCATCAATACAGAGAATCCCATTTATACAAAATTTAACAATTACTTTGAAATAACATTGCGAGTTCAAGAGTTAAATCTTTCCATTAAAACTCTTTTATGAACAGAAACAAAGAGTATAATGAAAAGCATCATACACAAAGTCAATAGAAGTTCTTTCCAAAAGTACTCTAACTTAGTAAGAGATAAACTCTCGTTAAACCACCACCTTACTGCAAATAATATGCATGAGTCACAGAGGAGAAATAGAGACGTTAAGAGTCAGACTTGGACCTATTTTTCCCTGGAACCTTTACACAACGTAAGAATAGACTCTTATGAATTACTCTGAGTTACTTCCAAATACAGTTACTAGTCACAGGGTAAGCAAAAAGGAAAGAATCAGAAATAATCCCATGGGACACAAATAGTAGACGCGGGGTAGGACTTTAGGTTCACAGAGGTAAAGAGTAGTGACTCTCGGATACAGTGGGAAGCCTCTTCTACAGCCGATACCAGAATAAAAATAAATGCGTAGGCTTCGGACATAACCGTCGGGAGTAAAGGGGGCCTTTAAAATCATAGTAAAGGTTACAGGAAGTAAAGGTTTTCTTTTATATGAACCAAACATTGAACTCTGTTTTCGAATTTGAGACACGATAGTTCCCTTAGAAAACTTACCAGGAAGTCGGGTGTTGTCGTCGACTTCACCAAGGTTTTCCCGCAGAGGCAGTAGCCTTTCCCTGTGGAGGAATGCATAATCAAAACCATCTCCTTCGGAGTCACAAGGGTAGAAGAGAGACTGCCTAAACCTAAGAGGGACGAGTACTGCTCTTTACAGCACGAAGGGTACAATCCATGTGCTAGGGAAAAGTTGGCGCACTAGGATTGGGAAGAACAGGTGGGAGAGTTATCAGGACTGATGATTAAGAGGACCCTAATTAATTTCAGGACAGAGCCTTAACTCCTCCTGACAGGTACATCCATCTCCCTTGTTGCCAAAGATGCGAAGTTAATAGCATTCAATCCATGACTGTCCAGTAAAACTAATTGGTCGCTAAACTATTGTCATTTTAGTTATCTTTTCGTTACCCCAATAGGAAGAGGAGGTTTAGTTATTTTAGTTATGTAGAGAATTATGTGGAATTGGTCAGGGTTCAAATCGTTATGGTGGAGAGTAATTGCATCATAACTAAAATGAAGCCATCAAAGAAAAACACATTGAAACAACTCATAAACCATCATTAATATCCTTAAACCTATTCCGGATACATACTACATTAAGGATTTGAATTCTGATGTTGACACAGCTGGGTAAGAGTACAAGTATCAACTCTCAGGGATATAAACTTGTGTGCAAAATCCAAATAGCCGGATTCTCTTAACAAGGGAACTGAAAACTTGAATCCTAGTATATAGGTGGATACATGTATTGTATTAATATCTATATAGCAACATATGAGTTGGAAAAATACTTGTAATCATTGGGAACCTCTCTTAAGTTTTAAGTTAGTATGGCATAAGGTTATTCAAAGAAAAAATGTAAGTACCCATCATATTATTTGATTAAACGAAGATAACTGGTAAAAAATGTACCCAAAAGAAAAAAACAATTATGATAAATTTGATGTACATTATAAATACCAGGTTCAAATCAAAGGAATATTCAACAACAAGACCACTAGAAATTGTGCATACTGGTCTAGTTGGACCAACTACAACAAAAGGGCTTAAAAGGTGAGATATACTTTATGTTATTAGTTGATGATTATACAAGAATGAATGCAGTTTGTTTTCTTAAGAACAAATGAGAAGCCTTTGAAAACTTCAAGATCTACAAGGAAATGGTTGAAAATGAGATGGATTCAAGAATCAAATGCTTGAGATCTGATCATGGAGGAGAGTTCACTTTAAAGTAATTTATGGACTACTACAAAAATCAAGGAATAAAAAGGCAATTATCCGTTGCTAAGACACCTCAACAGTATGGAGTTGTTGAAAGAATGAACAAGACAGTACAGGAAATGGCTTGAACAATGCTAATGGATTCCAAATTGAAAGATATATTTTGGACACATGCAGTGCATACAATAGTACACATTTTAAAATAGATTAATGCTCAGGAACAACACTAATAAACTCGCTACGAGCTATGGAAAGTAAGACCAACAAATGTGAAGCACTTAAGAGTTTTTGGAAGCAAATGCTACATCAAAAGAGAAGATGGTAGAATGGGAAAGTTTAACTCTCGTGCGGACAAAGGAGTACTTGTTGGTTACTCAAGTACAAAGAAAGCATACAAGTGTTACAATCTAAGTTTTAACAAAGTTGTGGAAATCATCAACGTAACAACTGATGAAAAAGGCATACCAGAATCAAAGGAAGAAGAAAAAAAATCAATGGAACAACTTTTTGAAGAAGAAGAAGCAGAAGATGAAGTAGAAGAGGAAGATTAAGAGAATCCGACAGAAATAGAAGAGAATGTTCAACAAGTATCTCCAAAGACACCTAGCAAATGAGTATATAAGAATCGTCCTTCAGATCAGATTATTGGAAACAAAGATGCATGAGTTGAGACTAGAACAAAAACCCGTTCACTAGAACAAACACACCTAGCACTCTTATCTACAATTGAACCAAATTGTTTTGAAGAAGCCAACAAGGATGAATTTTGGAATAAGGCCATGAATGAAGAATTGGATCAAATAGATAAAAATGACACTTGGGAACTGGTTCCAAGACCAAAGAATAAGAATTTGATTGGCACAAAACGAGTTTTCATGAATAAATTAAATGAACATGGACAAGTTACAAGGAACAAATTTAGATTGGTATGTAAAGAATATTCAAAGATTGAAGGAATCTACTTTGAAGAGACATTTTCCCTAGTTTCTAGAATGGAAACAGTCTTGTTTCTTTTAGCCTATGCATGCTCCAAAAATGTTAAAGTATATCAGATGAACGTAAAATCAGATTTTCTGAATGGGGAACTTGAAAAAGAAGTCTACATTGAACAACGAGAAGGATTTCAGTTGTCAGAGAACGCAGATTATGTGTGTAAATTAAGGAAGGCCTTGTATGGTCTAAAACAGGCTCCTAGAGCATGGTACTCTAGACTGGATAAGTATCTGTAGCAAGTAGGGTTCAGAAAAGGAAGTGTAGACAACAACCTCTACATCAAGGTAAGTGAAGGTAATATTTTATTAATTGAAGTTTATGTTGATGATATTATTTTGGTAGTGATGATGACAGGTTAAGCCAGAAATTTGCAAAAGATATGCATAATGAATTTGAAATGTCCTTACTTGGAGAACTATCCTTGTTTTTGGGACTTCAGATATGTCAAAGAAACCAAGGAATATTTACTTCTCAAACAGGTATATTAGAAAAATGCTAAAGAGGTCCAGAATGGAAGACTGCAAACTAGTTATCACTTCCATGCAAACCAGTTGCAAGTTGAGAAAAGATGGTGATTCGAAGTCTGTAGATTAGAGGAAATATAGGTCAATGGTTGGAATCCTACTATATGTGACAGCATCCAGACCAGATGTAATGTAGGCAGACAGGTGGCACTATTTCAAGTAGCACCAAAGGAGTCACATGTGTTAGCAGTGAAGAGGATTTTCATATATCTCAAAGGAACATAAGAGTTTTGAATCAGACTAATTAGGGATGATTTTGGGGCTAAATTTATCTCATGGACTAATTTTCCATGGTTTTCCCCAAAACAATATTCGTTATTTTAAAAATGATTCGCCCAAATTCTATAGGATAAAATTATTTTACCTTAAAAATCGCCAAAATTTTGTAAAAACTATATAAAATCCCTAGAAATTTGAATATTTTTACAAAAATATCGCCAAACATTTATAGTTGGCATATGAATGATTAATAAGATTCACGAAGGTTTCTACATTTTAAAATAAATTTCCATCCTTAAAATCATCCCTTCTTATATCAACATGACAATGACCTAGAACATGAACTAGACTTAGACCAACACTTAGACCCCCCTAGCTCCATCTAATCCTACACATAACCTATACTCTACCCTTAACCCCATGCACAATCAATCCCTATGTGAAATATGCCTATAACTCTTGTTTTATAATGATATTTTATGGATATGACTCTTCACCTACGATTTAATAATGATCTCACATGATTTAATGATGATTATGGTACATTGATTCTTCTTTTTTATTTTAATATAAGGATAATATTATAGTTGATTTAATATTCTTTATTCACAATCAATTATTGAGTCCCTCTCTATATCCCTCCTCTTCGACTCTCTCCCTCTCTCCATTGATCTATGTATCTCCCTCTTCCGTCCATTTCCCTCCCCTCCCCTCCCCTCTCTTTCTCCCCCACTCCAAGTCTCCTCTCTCTCTCTCTCTCTCTCTCTCTCTCTCTCTCTCTCTCACCCCATATGTCTCTCTCCCCCTTTTTCTGCCCCTCCCACTGTCTCTACCCTCTTTGTCTCCTACATATACCACCTCTTTATCTCTCTCCTTGTTGTTAGTATCACTCTCATTCTCTCTCCCACCTCTCTATCTCTAGCCCATCTTCTTTGTCTTCCTCTACCACCCTATCAGACTCTCAAACAATCCATATATATCCCATTCTATCTTTACCTCTTGCATCTAACAACCACTCTCTCTCTCCCTGTATCCCCCTCTCTCCCCCACTCTCCCCACCTTGCTCTCTTTTCATCTATCTAACCACCCCTCCCCACCTTCCTCTCACTCTCTCACTCTCTATCCCCCCCTCTGTGTCACTCTGTCATACCCCTCAAATAAATCATT
>JASDQU010319332.1:3167-13193 GCA_032191745.1 Picea mariana
GATACAATGTGGATCTATACTCTGATGACTCGGACTGATCGTAGCCACGAAGAATACACAGTGGATCTACGAGATGACAAGACATAGCCATGACCAATACAAAGTGGATCTATGTAATAGTGTATGTGTTATTTGTCCAATAGAAACTCCTTCACAACCTGGGAAAAGCATATATCAAAGTGATCACTCAACCCAGGGACTTCTTACCAATCCCAATATGGTACGAATCTAACCATGTGAATAGATGTCCTGATGTTGAACATGGCAGAAACCACTTGATTACCGGTCAATGGTGTGAACCGTTAACAAGTGCGAGGGAGATCACCATTAATGTCAATGATTCCCAAGGTACCTTAGTACATTCCAGCGAATGTGAATAGATGAGCTGAGGTCGAACACTCGTGGAATCATCCGATCAGAGGTCAATGATGTAAACCTATTGTCGAATGTGAGGAGGCCTGCCATTGAGGCATGTAGGTCCCAAAGTACTAACTAGTTTCTAAGCCCGATTCCCAGATAATGTGTTGAAGTCGACAGGAATAGACTCGTCGAGGGAGGGCCTTGATGTATCCCCCATCAACGACATGAAACGGACATAGATATGTAATTGGTAGATCAAATGGACATGGATTGACACAGGTTTTGAGGCAAGATATTTGGGATGGCTAACTCTAGAGGCGGATACTTCCCTTGAACACTGAGGCACAACAACAAAACATGACATGGACCAAAACTATGCAGTGGATACTGTGACTTGCGTCGGGCGACCCAAAGGAGTGAAAGGAACTCAAAGGATTGGTTCGGTGCAGAGGTTCAGCGGATTATGATGCGTGCAAATGACAAAGTGTTGTGTTCAAGGGTGACTCTAAAAACTGCTGGATAATGTTCTCAAGAGACTGCTTGGCTTGCTCCTTTCAATTTTTCCCCCATCCAGATAGACAAGTACCTCTTTTTGATTTAATAAGCTCAAGGAGGATAACACATGCTTGATATAACTCACCTTCGGTAAGTTCCTCTTCCTTTGTTTAACGAACCGGAAGAATTAAGGAATCGGTCCCATATGGGCCTGTCGATGTGTGTTTTAATGAGTCCAAAAAAAGAAAACTCGAAGGTTTTTCGAGATTATAGAGTTTGGAAAAACACTTAAAAAAGAACTCTCTAAGTTCCTTTTTTATACAGTAGTCTAACGAGACCAAAAAAGAGATAAACTATCGCTCAAAAGACACCCTTTCTAACCTTTTAACGAGTGTGAAAGGAAGCAAGGTCACTTGACAATCTTTTCATATTTAGAGAGTCTGAAAAGGGTTTAAAGATGACTCTAAGGGGGTTCCTTTTTCGTGTGTTTGGGTATCCGTACAGGTCCAAAAAAGAGATAAAATTTTACCCGGTCGCGTTCTCATATTTCCGAGCTCGAGAATGAACTAAGACTATGCTCATAAGCGCGACAAGGTAAATAATTCGTCAGAACTGCCAGGAAACCTGCGATGCCAAAACTACAAACCAGGGGTTTAGTGAAGCCATCATATTGTTAGAGAAACCCATAAATGACTATACCTTATAAAAAATGGAAAGTTATAAATAGCAATACAATGAAAATTCCATTTACCATTTCATTTTGCACAAGGATTTTGGAGTAGTGGAGATTCTCATTTTGAGGTGGATCTTGTTTTGCTTGCTGCCAGAGCTACGGTTGACCATTTCTCTTGCCGTTCGGACCAGGTAGATCTTCATCTTTCCTTCTTTCAATTATATGGTTTAATATTCATTTCCATAGCATCATTCAATTTAAAATATGAATCCCTAAGTTGCCCCAAAAGATCAAAATCGGCCTCTTTTAAAAATGATGGAAAAAGGGGATTCTTTTTGCAAAAACGTTCTAGAAGGGGATGGCCAAGATGGCAACGCCTCAATAGCTAATTGGATGGGTCATTTTTGGCAAAGAACCTATGAAAAATCCCCACATACGCCCACGCAGCCATAAAGAAATCGTTTGCATTTAAAAATGTTTCATTGTTGTATGAGGGATATTAAATGGCTAAGAGAGGGCATGGTGATTGTAAAAGAGGGTGTGGTCACTTTAAATGACGTGGGCATTAGATTTCATGTTTTTTAGATTGCTTTTAAAAATTGCTGAAATGCCAAAATGTTGAAATAATGAATTTCTTTATTCTTTTGTTTTGTAGGTGATTTCGGCGACCATGATTGAGTGGAAAGAACGAGAACATGAGATGGATGACTTAGCTACCTTGCGGAGTCCTTGCACAGGGGCCGCATTGCAAGCTTGTGGCTTACTAAAATTCTTCAAGTTGCAGAAAATGAAGAAAGAGATTTTATTGCTTGAGAACATGATCGGCCTATGGGATGTTGCTGAGCAAGGATTCCAGATTGGCACACAGTTTCTAACCATCGAGTTAGAAGACGTGTATTTCTTGACCGACCTCTTGAAAAGAGGTGTTCCCATATCTTTCTCTAGGTAGAGGGCGCTACCTGAGCAAGTGGATGTGTATCTGGCACGTCACTATGTCCCAGGAGCAAGACTGGTAGGGGGTAGAATCCCTATCAAGTATATCCGAGAGCTACCCCTCTGGTCCATACTGTTTTCCATCACGAGTGTGATGGGCAGTACTAGCGCACATCTGTCATCAAGATCGCAAGTGGCTTATGGTGTTCAGTGTTTGAAACCAACACTATTCAACTGGAGTGCAGGGTTCCTTCGAAATGTGAAGGAACAGGTTTCACGGTGCCGGACGGGACAGAAACAGTTTGGTTATGGCTCTTTTCTGGTCTCATTTTTTCTGGAGCACATCCCCCAGATGAAGCCTCAGATAGCACTGGCGGTGTGACCAGTGGACGAACCAAGGATGGAGAGGTGGACTAGTCTGTCTCCGAGGATAGTAGCGGAGTCAGAGTTCCATTTTACTGGCGATTTCTTTGCCTGGCTGAGACGACAGTATCTCTGGATAGAGGATTTCCCGTATGCTGAGGTAGATTTTTGCGGGAGCATGGATTTGATTTTACCCATGGGGGAAGACTGGGATGTGTCAGGTAAGAGACTGAGCCATACCTTGTCTAGTTTTTTTGTTTTTTTGTTTTTTTTTTAAGTTTTTAATGTATATGTATTTTTTTGGGTATATAGAAGAGTTTTTTTTAACAGATGTATTGTTTTCAACATGCAGACAAGGGAGCAGTGCGCCCGGACGATATACCGATACCAGGACGTCGCGGGGGTGTTCCAGTTGTAGCATATCCGGTAGTACCCCTGATAGGTCTCCGAGAGGTTGAAAGAAACCTCCAAGGCCTCACAATGGGCATTCCTCCTCTACGGAGGGGAGAAGTGCCTTTACATTTGCAGAGGCACACTGTAGGAGTGCCAGAGAATGTCAATTCTCTGCTGAGACACGTAGTGCGTGCAGTGATATGTTACTCGTAGCACAATGTAGTGTAGGGAGATTAGAGTCTCTCTGGTGATCATATTTTGTATGCCTTGTCAGGCGATGTTGTAGGGGTTTAAAGACCCGGCATTTTTCTCTTATACATACTTTNTATATATATATATACAGTTATAAGTTTTTACAGTGCCAAATGATTTGTACATGATGATGTTTTAATTTACATGCGATGTACAATTTTTCTTTCCTTAAATCTTATATGTGGGCAAGATATCGATCCATGATGTAATTAGATAACGAATCCGAAACACTATTAAGTTCTCTTGGAACGTGTCTATATTCAATGTAATCGAACATTCGTTCAAGATGGCGAACTTGTAGGTGGAGACGTAGTAGGATAGGACTACGGATAGCATAGATACGGTTGAGTTGATAGACCACGAGTTGGGAGTCTAAGTAAACAATGATACGAGAGATACCTAGGGAGGAGGCTTGGGTCAACAGTCCGATGACAGCATGATATTCTGCCATGTTGTTGGTTGCTGGTCCTAAGCAGATACCTCCTGAACTCACCACCTCGTCAAATTGGTAAATAACCCATGCTGTCGAAGCAATGTTCTGGGTATGTCGACTAGCGCCATCCGCGAACCTGAAAAAGATAGGAAAGGAAGACATCATCTGCGCATGAAAACACAAGCACAGTCATGAGTGGAAATGGTAAAGACTCGAGCACGCAAAAGAAATAGACACACCAAACTAAAATACAATAATGTACAAAGTACAGATGCTAGGTAATTTAAGCATAGTACTTTTTAAGGTAAAGCCCGTTTCAGGGCTCTCCTAGGGAAATTCCATCATGATCTACTAATTCGTAGGCACCTCTGTGTAGAATACACTTCACGATGTAAGGACTGTGCCACAGAGGTTCTAACTTTCCTATCCCCAATTTATCGTGAGCTTGGTCATAAACGAGGACTAAGTCTCCTTCCGCAAAAGTTCGAGGGTGGACGGATTTGTCATATTGACTCTTAATTCATTTTTGATGTGCCTCATTAACGAGAGCAGCATCACGACGTGTTTCGTCCAGCTTGGATAGATACAAGAATCATTCTTCTTCAGCAAAAGTATGGGGTAGGATTTCTACTTTCAGTTTGAGTGATGAAATCTCACACTTGATTGGTAGAACGACATCAATGCCATACACCAAATGGAAAGGAGTAAATCCAGTCGAGGTTTTCACAGAAGTGCGATAAGCCTAGAGAGCGGAGAAAAGTTGTAAATGCCACGATGTCTTGTTTGCACCTACCATGCGTTGGATCATGGTTTTTAGGACTTTGTTGATGGCCTCAACTTGTCTGTTAGCCTGAGGGTAGTAAGGGGATGATTTTTCATGGCGAAAACCCAATTTGACATGTAATTCGCTCATCATCTGGTTTTTGAAGTGTGCACCATGATAAGTGACAATGGCACGTGGTATACCAAAACAAGTTATGATATGGTTGAAAAGAAACAGAGCTGCAGTACGACCATCGTTCAGGAATGTAGGCATAGCCTCAGCCCATTTGGTGAAGTAGTCCACTGGGATGATTATATAACCGTGCCCCCCGGCTGAGGTAGGCTTACACTGCATGAAATCGATACCCCACTTGGCAAAGGGGCCGATGGTGATAATGGGGTGCAGCGTAGTAGGGTGGGTGCGTGCCTTCTTGTTAAAGACTTGGCAGGATGGGAATTTTTTTACGGCCTCGATGCAATCTTTGAAAATTGAGGGCCAAAAGTAGCTGGCACGTAGGATTTTTTGGGCTGTGGCCATTCCAGAAAGATGACCGCCACAGGCACTAAGGTGACAATTGTTCAAAACTTGTTCAGCCTCCTCGTGAATCAAAAATCGTCAAAGGATGGTGTCAATACCACGACGATACAAGGTGTCGCCGATGATGAGATAACGACGAGAGTGGTGATGAATGCGTCGACGCTCTTTGCGAGAAATGTTGGGTGGAAAATGTTGGGTTTGAAGGTAGAGGAGAATCTCTCTGTACCAAGGATCAGAGGTGTTGATGAGGAAGAGAGATTCATCGGGGAGAGAATCTCTAGGTTCAATGTCTTCATCGGCACGAGGGAGAGCGCAGATAATCTCTGCAAACACCAGGGATTTTTTGGCTTTGGCCTTCGTAAACTCAAAATCGAATTCTTGAAGAATAACGATCCATTTAGAATATTTTCCCCCAAGTACTTGACGTGTCAAGACGTGGTACATGGGGTTGGAGTCCACGATCACCATGGTGGTGCGTAATAAGATGTAATGGCGGAATCTCTGGACAGTGATGACGGCCGCCAGAGCCAGTTTCTCGACATGTGAATATTGGATTTTGGGTCTAGATAAACTCTTGCTCAGGTAATAAATCACATGTTCTTCGTCGTTGGGGTTCTACTGAACTAACACCATCGCAATAGTGGAAGTGGAGGTGGCCAAGTAAAGGATATAGTCCTTTGTATACTCCAAAGGGTGTAACAAGGGAGCGTGGGTCAAGGCGTGCTTGAGAGCATCGAATGATTGTTGGGCAGTGTCATCCCAGATGAAAGGGGTGTTTTTCTGCAGTAACTGCATGAATCCTTTAGTTATCTCGGCATAGTTGCAGATGAAATGACGAAGGAAGTTTTCTTTGCCTTGCAAACTTTGGAGTTGGGTTAAATTGGTAGGTGGGGGTAAGGCTAGAATGGCCTTAATATTTAAGGGATCCACCCTGATCCCATCTTTGGAGACAATGAAACCGAGGAGTCGACCGGATTCGACAGAAAAAATGCACTTGTGTGGGTTCAAGCGAATACGGTAGAACCGACATCGAAGAAAAATCACTCGCAAGTGATCAATGTGATCGGATCGATTGGATGAGTGGGTGGGTAAGTCATCGAGGTAAATCTCTGTGATATGCTTGATGTCGTGGAAAGCGTACGACATGGCCCGCTGGAAAGTAGCACCAGCATTTTTAAGGCCAAAAGGTAGCTTTCGATAGGCGAAAGTTCCCCATGGGCAGATAATGGTTGTCTTATGTTGATCAGCAGGTAAGATATCAATCTGGTTATACCCAGAAAAAACATCCATGAAAGAGAAGATTATGCTCCTTGCGCAATTATCGATGATTTGGTCAATGAAGGGCGTAGGGTAGTTGTCCTTGGGACAAGCTTTGTTGAGATCTCGATAGTCAACACAAACACGGATGGTCCCTTTTTTTTTAGCAACCGGAACAAGGTTGGAGACCCATTCTATCAAAGGGACGGGATAGATAAAGCCAGATTTTAGAAGTTTTTCAACTTCTGCCTTTATAGCTATGATTTTCTTGGGATGAACTGGGTGAATCTTTTGTCAAACAGGTTTTGCGTCAGGGTAAGTTTTGATTTCGTGCACGACGATTGAAGGGTCGATCCCTGGCATTTCCTTGTAGCTCCAAGCAAAGACATCGCAGAATTCTTTAAACAAAGCGGTGTAAGAGACCACTTCCTCGGGTGTGCAATTAGCACTAAGGTTAATGTTTTCCACGACACCTTCTTTGATCGAAATATCAATAACGATCATAGTAGAGATGTTACCCATATTCCCCTCTGAGAGAGTATCTTGTGTGAGGATAGGAGATTGTGGAGCATCGGTAACATCGGGAGGGAGGACAGAGTGTATGTCTTGGTGAATTTCTTCCAAAGGCAGAAGAAAAGAGGATCGATGATGGTTATCATCCCAAGGTAGATCGTCAATGCTAAGCATTTCTATAATAGATTAGTCAGAAGGAAAAATTTGGGAAATGTAATCAACGATGAATGACAGGGAATCCAACCATGAGGGCACCGAGTAGGCATCGGGTGCCAATAAATGTGAATTGTTTGAAGAAGGAGAGGTAGATTGAATAGCTACGTATGTGGCCTCGGCTGGGCTAAGTGGCATAGTGTCACTAAGCACATCGAATTCCAGAGGACTAGGTACAATCCAAGGATCAGATGATTCCAAGGATTGATAAGGCATAGTCGAGATCATATTGACGGCGGCAATATGATGTGCGGTAGGTGGAAATGGTGTAGGGAAAGTACCCATAAGGATAGAATCTTTCAATAAGCCAACACCAACTCTTTCATACGTAACTGGGTGGTCTCCCAAAAAAGGAATGTTGTTGGTGGCAGGGATNTCAAGCTGATCGATGGTGACAATTTTTCCTTGATGGGGGAATTGTACACATCGAAACATCAACGAGGCGACGACAGTCATAGAGTAGAACCAACTTCTTCCAAGTAGTAGGTTGTAATCGAGGGGAGCATCGACCACCTCGACATCAACGGTAACAGTTTTTCCGCCCAACTGAACGGCTAGGGATTGTAACAATCCGTGAGGATGAAAACCTCATCCATCGAAAGCACGTAACATTGTAGGGGATTTGTTAAGGGCAAGTGATTTTAAACCTTTCCAACAAGCTAGAGACATGACACAAGTAGAGGCTCCCTCATCCAATATAGTTCTGTGGATTTGTTGATTGTGAACAACAACATCGATTTGGAAAGCTAGCTGGTGGGAGAGTTGCGGTTGATGATCATCCAAATTAAACGTGAGGTTATTTGATGACTCAGGATCAAAAGCATCGATAGCAACTAAGATCATTCTACGTTGTCTAGGACAGTGTTGTAGAACTTCCAAGGCGAACATAGCACACGAAGCTTGGGCCAATTCTTCTACAATGTTGTAGTTTTGGGCAGCCCGTGAATTAGGATTGAAGGTTGATTTCTAGATGGTGCTCTTAGGAGGGCATAATATGGATTCAAAAGAAGGGTTCTTAATCTGAAGTGGCCCGGATGGAGGGCTGGCAGACAGAGGACTAACAGAGGATGGTAACGGGTCCGGTATGGGACCATTAGTAGTCTTCGGCTTATCAGGTTTAACTGGCGTGTCATATGTTGCAGAGAAAGTGGTCAGATTAACCCCATTAAACATGTAAATGTGGGCACTTTTGGAGGCTTCATCATGGGGTTGGTTGGAACTGCCCCCTGGTGTGGGGATTTGAGCAACCAAAGATTGCTGCTGTGGAAAAAGGCTGAGTAAGCACAGCGGGTTGTGAATTTCCCTTGAAAAGCTTGGCCACTTCATCGCGATGTGGGCAGTCTCGAGTGTAGTGATCATCACCACAAATGAGACATGGGAATTTCGGTTTTCGTTGTGGTTGTTTTCCAGCAGTAGGGGTTTGCGGTTGATTTTTTGGTTGTTGGTTGTTATTGTTTTTTTTTGGTTTATTTCTTGCTTTCTTCTTGCCCCCAGGTTTTTGTGAAGGGGTTGATTAGACCGCATTCACCTCAGAGACCTGAGTTTGAGGGGGGGTAGAAGAGGGTGCAGTCGAGCTAGGAGCAGCCATCGAAGTGGGCCGCTGAATCGTTCTAGTCGACTGGGAAGTAGATTGGGTTTTGACGGAGCCAATAACTCCATTTGCGTGGGAAGCAAACGATGGTTTGGATGGATCATTAGTGGCACGGGTAGCATTCGGTATCAACTCGTACAAAGTACCAGACTATGAATAGAATAAGTCTAAGTACTGAGCTCGGGCAATAGCTTCTTCCTCGGTGACTACACCACCCATGGAAACATCACGAGTGATCTGGGGTAACAATGATTTAGTGAACCATTCCGCTAACAATTGGTCAGGAATGAACGCTTTGATTAGCCTTCATCGTCGTCTCCATTCATGAATATGATCGACGATATGTATGGAAGTTGTCTGATGAAGGGAGGTTAATAGTTCAGTACCCATCTCGTATCGAATGGGTAGTTGAAAGTGCGTGAGGAAGGACATGGTGAGGGAGTTGAAATCGTGAAAAGATGTGCATGGTAGTTCAATATACCATTTTTCCGCGGAACCTGTAAGTGTTCGTTGGAAAAGACGCAAACGTATAGAATCGTCCATGAGGGAGTTGGATGAACACCACAAATGGAAAGTCATTACATGGTTGTTTGGGTCTTCTCTAGACTTTCTGTCGAATTTTGGGATATCAGAAGGAAGTTTAGCTGGAATAGCTGGCCAAACCGGAGAATGATAAATAGAATCATTCGTTAACCGAGAAAAGTCTGGAAGGTCCAGGGTAGCTAGAAAAGGTAGTTGTCGGTTAACCTGTGGGTAATGCTGGTGTGGCATGGGGACACCAGTGGGGCCAATCACTGGGTTATGTGGATAATTGTAACTAGTGGGCCCTCTTGTATGAGGTTGGTGTTGACCAGGGTACACAGGATTTGAGGTGTTTTGAGAAGCATGTGTGAGCAGAGGATAACCAGATGGGTTTTGAGGGTTATATGTTGGGTTTGGCATTTGTCCATAAGGAGGTTGTTGCAGAATTTGAGAATTGTGTCCTACTGAGAATTGTGGGTTTCCTGGAAAAGGGACGTTCCATGGATTAGGTGTGGTAGACACATTTTGCCCATACGGTTGATGGTAGACTCCGGATTGAGGCTTCCCCCCAGCATGAGGGTGCCCCCCAATTGGAATTTTTCCTCCGGTGGGAGGATGGCCCCCAGCTTGAGATAGAGTTCCCAGAATTTGAAAACCAGACGCAAATGAATGACCAGTACCGCTAGATGGATTAGGACCACCAAGACTGGTCCCTTTGGGTTGTTGGA
>JASDQU010319335.1:0-13193 GCA_032191745.1 Picea mariana
GGTGGTTTGGTGTATATATCAACTTCCCATGGGTGTAACTTTGGCATACGATCTCTGTTTGGGGCGCACGATATCTCTGTGGAAAGGTATCGTCAAGGATATTCATTTTCTGGGATCAATTACAACCTTATATTATCATTGAGGTGCTCGATCCCGAAAAAAACTTCATTTAGGCCCTAGAATTTTAGGAACCAAAAAAACTACTAAACACAGTAAGTTGCCAAAGAACTATTTTGAGTCGGTTGGAATAGGTGGGTGGCCACCAATATCCACCTGGATCAATCCTCCCTCATTAGGAATCAATGGTATCTATTTCATTGAGTTCCCTGGGGAGAGGGTCAAGGGCTTGTTGAATCTGAACCTTGATGATCCGCTTGCCTTGCTGGAGACGTTACGTTGCTTAGCTTGTTGAAGGCTATCACAAACTTGTAGCTAGAATGGTTGGACATTTTTAACCATTCTAGATACATGAGATGACTATTTKCATAAAGAATCCTTGTGCTTGAATTCAATCTTGAYKACTTGTTTTTKTTGAACAAAAGGTGCTTRGACTAAGGCTAYAGTGGTTGCGGTGTTCTTTTGTTCACCTTTTGAACAAATTGTGAAGAAGTTGAATTTTGCAGTATGAGATAATACCTTGTGTCACTGTTTAGGTGGGACAATAGTTGGAACTACCTATGGTATCCTATAGATATGACCCCCCAGAGTAACAATAACACTACAGGGTTGAGACTCATAAATAGCATGGCACTTCCACATATATGGTTGGCCCAAAAGAACATCACAGACATCCAATGGGGAAACATCACCTAATACCTCATCCTTGAAGGGATGGATATTGTATGACAATTGGCACTATTGGGTGACACAGATATCTCATCCCTGGCAAAGCCACCTAATGTTGTACGGCTATGGGTATGGTTTTGTCGACAATCCCAATTGTTTGACGACCTATGCTGAGATGAGGTTCTTCTGGCTTCCACTATCAACAATGAAATGAAATGGGGTCCCTTTCACCCACATATGTGAATGAAAGAGGTGCTCCCCATATTCAGGATCTATTGGTTCTTCTAGTTGAATTGTTGTGGTTGTGACAATATTAGTGGGGTCTGCTTCAATGATCTATCTTCTACTAGTATTTTCTGAATTTGATTCTAAATCAGGGTTTGGCTCTTTGTATTTGATCTCGGCCACCAATGACTATTTCAAGCATCATTCATCGGTGTTGTGCCAAGGGATTTTTTGGAAATCGCACTATTTTCCAGTGTCCTTCTTTATCTTTTTGTTACCCTTCTTATCTTTCATCTTCAAAACTTTGCCTCAATTTGTTGTCGCAGACTTGCCTCAATTTCTCTCCAAATCTCTTGTCAAAATTCTATATTCTTCCTTTCGTTGTGTGCTCTTTATTTTATATGAAATCCAAGAGTCACTTGTGTGAAACTTCATGCTTCTTGGGTGTTTCATGCCCCTTATCAGACCCACACTCAACCAACTCGTCATTCCCTTCCATGGAACCAATTCACCCATCTAAATCCTAGGTGTGCATTAATCGTTCTTCTATTGGACCGGCATGCCCCATCCTTGGGCTCGTGCCCCTTGTCTAGTGTGCCCTTCATGCTGATCATCGTAACTCCTCATGGTTGTTTCTATGGAGTCGTCCAACCTCTCTGGTGCACCCTTGTTGTCGAGGGAAAATTATTCCACTCCTTGGGAATGATCTCAAGTTGTCCCGCCCTTGCCTAAATGCAACCCGAGTCTTTGTCAATCACTCTAAGGAAAGTTATGTGTGTGACCCCTTGGTGTTGCGCATCACCATCGTGCACCCAAGGTGCTCATTCCCACACCTAAATGTCTTTGTTCTCGCAACTGATCACTTCTTCCTTTTTCTCTTCGTCCCTTCTATTGTTGAATGTTCCTAAGGAGCACACACACTCAGTGGGTGTCATGGGATACATTACAGTAGTGGTAATATTAACTCCATTTGCAACACATCTATGCTAACTTTCCATAAACATACATTGGTACCTATTAGTAACATTTCTTGTCCTGGGCACAAGAGTATTCAGGTTTTCAAGTTGCACGAGAAGCGCACAAGCGCATCACGGAAAAATACCGTTTCAAGCTTCCAAGCAAGTAAGCAGGTGAAATTATATTGTCGACCGTCTAGATTCACCCATAGGAGTAGATCGACGATCGACGGGAAATTGCGGTTAGCAGAGTTGCACCGAGATTAGCACCAAGGATAACAACCGTCCATCCAAAGGATGTGTGGCACAAGATCTAATCACGATGACATTTCGACATTCGAGAGTTTGAAGGGTGAAGGTTCCATATCATTCTAGATCTCGAAACCCCGAACCCCAAAAGCACCGAAAGAGCCCCAAAGCCGGGCCCGCAGTATCACGGAGTAGTCTCAGTTGTCCATCGAAAAGGAACACGTGGTGCATGATTAGGCCTCTCGCTTTTTCACCCATCACGACTCCGATGCACAAGGAGAAATTCCTTCATATCCTCAAAGTGCGAAGTGCCAGGAGCGTCCAGGACCCGGGCCCACAATATCACCGAGTGAGTTCAAGACCGTTAGATCTAAGAGGGACGCGTGGTGCAAAATTAAGCCATCTTGGTGTTTCACTTGTCGCGATTGTGATGAGCAAGGATCATACCCTTCCTATTCATAAATGTCGAAAGTGTCTTTGAGAATAAACGCAGGGTCAGATCCCGTGGTCACTTGGAAAATAAAAAGAGTTTTGCAAGAGGGGCCAAAGGCGTCGGGTTCAGTCACAAAGGGGATCATCATGATCTCCAGGTGCCATTGGATCTGATATCAATTCTGTTTCTTGCTTGGAGTAAATGAAGGTGAGAGGGGGTGGTTGAAACCTCTCCTCATTCATTAAGTATAAGGTATGGAGGGTCTGGAAAGCTGTCTGCCCGAGAGGGTCTGATGTACCGATTTTTTCAAAGAAGCCATGCCAAATCCTCAACTAGCCAGAGAGGTCTTCACATGCTAACTCGGCACTTGATGACTCAGCTTCTCCCTTGCAGGAGCCATGCATAGTTAAGGTAGCGTCTGATGAAGAATATCCATCTGAATTTGGCTGAAGGGACACCAAGCTTCGAATGACTGAGCACGCCTTTGTTAGGCAATTTTTTCTGAGTATATAGACTCAATATTTGTATTTGGTAAGCATCGATGGTTGAGCAAGGCTCCCAGTTGTAAAACTTTAATGAAGAACTGTTATTATGGTTATGCATGGACTCTTGAGACTTCTTGCCTTATGAATGTCAGTTTATTTCACGTCTTTGTTTACACTGTGTTAGAGTAGCTCGGAATTGGAGGATCTAGTAAGCAATCCAGGAATGACTTCTGACGCCAACATTTCTGGCGCCATTGCCGGGGACGAAGTTGAAGATTTTCCTGGGATTGAAATACATTGAGCCTATGATTCTGAAGGTGAATCAAGTATCGTAGCCTTTAAATATTTCTACTGTGCACCTGGCGACTCCATTGTGGCGAACCTGCCATGTTAATTTTGGTTTTCAGAGGTAGACACATGTGGTCCCATCCACAGCTACCTTTAGCTACACCTGAAACTGATCCAGAGGTGGTTCTCAGAAAAGGAAAGGCCTCTGAAGAAGAAGCTTCCACCGCCGAACCAATTAATCCGCAATCTCCTTCTGTAGGAACTCCATTTTCTCCTCCTCAGTTTCTTAATAGACCTCTTTCTGAGGTTTCCCGTTTCCTGAATTTTGGGAGTGTTCCTGCTGAGTTTTCCCTTGCTAGTCTAGGATTGGAGGGAGAAATCCTTGTCACTCCCCTCTCCTCTGAAGTTGTACTTTGGCGTAGACCCAGGACCGTAGAAGATTTCCCCACTCCTATATTTACCACTCCTCCTCTTTCTACTGTTACCACTCCTACACAAAGAGGAGCATCTGCTGACTTGAGCCCGTTAGCCTTATCCTTAAATCCCCTTTTGTTTCCCATTCCACTTCGAGACTCATTCCCAGTAGCCCCTTCGTGAACTCCTTCTCCTCTGAGTTCTCCTCCACCTAATATTCCTATGGCTGGTGCGAATCCTCCTCTAAATAGAATGGATTCCATAGTCGCTACCAGATATTCTCCCTTAATCCTACCCCATCCTATGAATCCTCTCCCTGCTAGAGATTACTTGAAGTATATGCCCAAGTTCACTGGGGAAGGGGACATAACTGCGGAAGAGCACCTGGCTGATTTCTACAGTTATGCAGACAACCTGAACATTGAAAATGAAGATGTATGGATGAGAGTCTTCGTCCAGAGCCTGGATGGTGAGGTGAGGAAGTGGTTTAGAGGATTGGGCCTCGGATCTATTGCTAGGATCGAAGCCCTGGATAGTGCTTTCCTAAGGCAGTGGGGAGATAGGAAGGATTTCATGTATTACATGACAGAGTTCGGGTCTTTGAAGAATATGGAAGGATATTCTGTCTCTGACTCCTCCAAAAGATTCAATAATATGTATAATAAAATTCCTGCTGAAATAAAACCCTCAGAAGCCTCGGCCAAGATTTCTTATGCTAGTGCATTTGGCCCCGACTTCTGTCTTTTATTGAGAGAAAGAAGAGCCACCTCCTTAGCTCAAATGCAATATGTGGCCATAGAAGTGGAATCAAATGTATTAACAGCTGATAGACTGAGCAACAAGGTCGACACAGACAGAAGAAAGGGAAGATCGGAAGCCTCAACTTCTGGCCCATCAGTGCCCCACCCTCAAGTGGATGAACTGACCAAGATGGTGAAGTCTCTATCTGCAGAGATGGAGAGAATGAAGGTGGAGGGGAGGCAAGCATACAAGGGTCCTAAAAACACCGAAAACAAAGGAGGTTTCAATAGGCCAAACAATATTACTTCCTTGACTGTGCAAAGAGAGAGGGGAAGAGACAGAGAAGGCCAGAAAATTCAGGCCCCTTTTCAAAACAATTTTGTGGCCGAGGGGGAAGAAGGGGAAATAGATGAGCTTGATCCTGAAATCCATTGCTTCAGGGACACTCCTCATTTCCCTCATCTCACTTAATCAACATACAAGGAGTCTCTCATGGACAGTCAGCTAAATGAACTGAGCAAGGGAGACAAGACTAGTGGCAACCAAGGCAGGTATGATCTGAGGTCTAAGAAAAAGATAGTAGCACATGATGTTCCTGAGCAGTCCACTAGAATAGAGAAACCTGCTAATGAAGTAGTAGACAGTCACAGAGATAAGAAGCCCCGACCCCTCTCTCCCATAGTCCAGAGTCATGTTCCAGAAATAAGAGAAATCCTAAAGCTTACATCTTCTTTTAATTTCAAGCATGAAATTCAAAAGATCAGAATCCCTGTGCCCCTAACCGAATTGATTAAACATGAAGGGTTCAATAAACATTTCTCTGAGATTTTACAGTCTGAGGTCTCATGCCTTCCCACAGACTCCATCAATTTGCAAGATGAAAAGCCTGTAGTTATTCTAGGTCCTATGGTAGAAGACAAGAATGACTCATCCCCTCCCTTCTATACTTCCTTGAACATACATGACAAGTTAATTCACAATTTCTTGATGGATTCAGGGGCTTCTCACAACCTCATGCCCAAAACTTTCATGGAAGAGTTAGGTCTAGAAGTCACCTGGGCCTATCATGACCTCTATTCCTTTGACTCCAGAAAAATTCAATGTCTAGGAGTTATCAAAGACCTAGTCGTGACCTTGTTTCAGTTGCCCATGAAAAGTGTGGTCATGGATGTTGTAGTGGCTGATGTCCCCCCCAAGTTTGGTATGTTATTATCAAGGTCTTGGATAAAAAGACTGGGGGAAAATTTGCAGATGGACCTCACATATGCTATTATCCCAGTGTTTGGAGGAGAACATAGGAGGCTATACAGAGAAGCTCAACTAGCCTATATAATCAGTGATGATGCCAACCATACCAACCATCCCATTTTTGCCTTGGACATTGATTTAGGTTCCAGTGTACTACAACTCACTAATGCTCCTGAGCCTCCTCTGAAACTCAGAAAGCCGCTCACCACTTCCCATAAGTTTCCTCCCTCCATCACCCCCGTCTGGAAAATGTTCTTTGATGAAGCCTTTTCCAGGGAAGGCGCTGGAGCTGGAGTGTTTTTTGTGTCACCTGCTTGGGAAACCATATCTCTGTCATACAAACTAGAATTTGAAGATACCAACAATGTGGCAGAGTATGAAGCTCTTGTCCTAGGATTAAGAGCCGCAAGGGAAATGAGAATTCAGGAAGTAGCAGTGTTTGGAGATGCAGAGTTGGTGGTACAACAGATTAGAAACACTTATCAAGCCAATCATCCTCGACTCAGAAGCTACATAAATGAGGTATGGGACTTAATTGACAGTTTCTTCTTAGAATTCAACATTTCTTTTGTCCCAAGAGAGAGGAACACAGTGGAAAATTCCTTGGCTACATCAACAAGCAATTTCAAAGTACCCTTGCTGCCCAAATTCAGATGTGATGTGGAAGTAAAATACAGGCCCTCCATACCTGACAACGTCAAACATTGGAAGGTATTCGAGGATGATCTCGAGATCAAAAAATTATTGGAGACTATCGAAGAATTTTCAGAGATGCATATCGACCAAGACTCCGTCTCTGAAAAAGAGCTTGATGGGGGTAATTTTTTGAATAAAATAGCAGAGCGTAACATTATGCAGCTCCCCAGCAACCATATTCCAAGGGGACTGGTTCCTTTGGAAAGGCTTTTTGATAAAAATGATGTGTCATTAAAGAGGGAAACTCAGAGGATGATGCTGGTACTATTCAGTGCAACATTGGCACTGAGAGTGAGCCCAAGTTTGTCAAATTGTCAAGAAGTCTTACAAAGGAGTAGAGGTCTGAATACGCTGTAATTTTGAGGGAATTTGCTAATGTGTTTGCCTGGACCTATCAAGATCTCAAAACATATAACACCTCTGTCATTGAGCATAAAATCCTGTTGAAAAGGGAGGTAAAGCCATTTAGGCGAAAGCTGAGACATATCAATCCTATGTTGCTGCCTATCATGGAGAGGGAAGTGAAGAATTTGCTTCAAGCTTAGATCATCGTGCCACTGAGATACTCAGAGTGGGTGGCCAACTTGGTTCCAATAAGGATAAAGAATGGAGAAATCAGACTCTGTGTAGACTTCAGAAACCTGAACAGGAGCTCACGGAAGGATAACTACCCCTTACCAAAGATGGAACATATATTGCAAAGGGTAACAGGAGCATCCATAATGTCCATGATCAATGGCTTCTCTGGCTACAACCAAATCTCTGTTCTTCCTGAGGAAAGGGAAAAGACGACATTTACCACTCCATGGGGCACATTCATGTATGCCAAGATGTCGTTTGGATTAATGAATGCGGGGGAAACATTTCAACGTGCCATGGACATAGCTTTCATTGGGGAAAAGGATAAATTTGTGGTCGTCTATCTATAAACTTCAAAGTATTTTCAAAATCTTATAAAGAACACTGTTGTCATCTCAAGAAGGTTTTCCTGAAATGCAGGAGTTTTGGCATTTCATTGAATCCCAAGAAATATTTGTTCTCCATGTAGGAGGGAAGGTTACTAGGCCACATAGTATCAGTGGAAGGAGTCATGATCGATCCTAGCAGAGTTGAGGCAATACAAGCCTTATCAATCCCGAGGTCCAATCTTTCCTTGGTAAGATTAATTTTCTAAGGAGGTTCGTGCCTAACTTTGCTAAGGAGGTAAGACTTATAACAACCATGTTAAGTAAAGGAAATGAAGTGAGGTGGACTTCTGAATCACGGAGTTCCTTTGAGAAAATAAAGAAGGCCCTGATTGAAGACCTCGTGCTTATCAGCCCCGATTACTCAAAGGATTTCCTTATTTTCTCCTTTGCCTCACCTGACATGGTGGCTGCTATTTTATTACAGACAAACAAGGTTGGGCTAGAGTAGCGTGTTGCCTATTTCAGCTGAGCATTGAGGGATGCCGAAGTCAGGTATGACACTATGGAGAAGCTGACCTATGCCCTGATAAAGGCCCTCAAGGCGTTTAGAATCTATGTCCTGAATTTAAAAAATCATCGCTTATGTCCCCTCAGCTGCTATTAAAGACATTCTTATTCAGCCTGACATAGATGGTAAAAGGAGTAAGTGGATAGCCAAGATTCTGGAATTTGACCTGGAAATAAAGCCTACCAAATTAATCAAAGGTCAAGGTTTAGCCAAGCTGTTGGTTGAAGCCAATTTCCAAGCTTTGGGGGTAAGTTTCATTAACGAATGCTCGACAATTCAATAGGGTCAACTGTCTGAAATAGACCCTCGAAAGGAGCCCCCATTGGCTCGATGTCCCTGGTATAAGGATGTCATATATTTTCTGCAAGAGTTGCGGCCTCTAGACGGCCTGCAAAGAAACAAGGAAAAGGCTCTAAAGCTCAAAGTAGTTAGATAACGCCTTATCGATCAAGTTCTATATTGGAAAGACCCCCTAGGGTTTCTTTTGAAATGTGTATATCCGCCAGAGGCTAACAGGATAATGGTTGAATTTCACGACAGCCTATGTGGAGGGCATCATTTATGGAAAACCACAGCCTACAAAATCCTCAGGGCTGGATACTCCTGGCCCACCATATTCACTGACGTCTGTAGAAGGGTCAAATCCTGCATCAAATGTCAGATATTTATAGGAAAACAACAGCTCAAGTCTGTGTCGTTAAATCCTGTGGTGGTTTCAGGACCTTTCCAACAATGGGGCCTCGATTTTATTAGAGAAATTCACCCTGATTCCATTGGGCAACACAAATGGATCCTAACTGCTACAGATTTATTCACCAAGTGGATTGAAGCTATCCCCACCATGAGTTCTTCCCACAAGGTAATCATTGGATTCCTGGAAGACCTCATCACAAGATTCGGCTGCCCAAGTAAGATTTTCACTGATAACGCAGCCTCTTTCAGGGCTAAGCCATTAGTCAAGTTCTATGAGAAATTCGGGATCAAACTGATTCACTCCACCCCATACTATCCCCAGGGAAATGGTTTAGGGGATTCCTCCAACAAAAGCCTGATAAGGATCATAAAAAGATTGTTGGAAGACAACAAGAAGGCCTGGCATTCAAGATTGAAATTTTCTTTATGGGCCGATCGAGTGGCTACAAAGAGATCTATAGGTGTCTCTCCTTTCCAGTTAGTCTATGGAACAGAGGTTGTTTTCCCTTCTCATTTAGCCATTCCTGTAGCGAAATTCCTCCAGGATCATCAAGAAGAGCCTGATGACATGATCAGAAGAATTCATCAGCTAGTGGAGGTCCAATAGGCCAGGGAGCAGGTAATGGGCAGAATTCAGGACCATCAGCAAAGGATCAAGTAGGTTTTTGATAAGAAGGCCAAGAAGGAAGAGTTTCGGATAGGAGACCTGGTACTGAAATGGGATTCTCCTAAACAAGATAAAGGCAAGCACGAAAAATTCAAAGCCCTGTGGATTTGGCCTTTCAAAGTATTCAAAGTATTCTCGAATAACACCTACAAGGTACGAGATTTGAAGGATCAAGAAGTTTTCAATGGCCCTGTGAATGGGCATTTCCTAAAAAGGTTTTTCTCTTGAGCCGCACACGACTCTATCCCCCATGGAGCCTAATGTTAGTAACATTTCTTGTCCTAGGAACAAAAGTATTTAGGTCTGCAAGTTGTGTGAGAAGTGCCCAAGCGCAGCACGGAAAAATCCAATTTCAAGCTTCTAAGCAAGTAAGCGGGCGAAATTATATTGTTGACGGTCCATATTCACCCATAGGAGCAGATCGACGGTTGGCGGGAAATCGCGGTTAGAAGAGTTGTGCCAAGATTAGCACGAAGGATAGCAGTCGTCCATCCAAAGGACACATGGCACGAGATCTAATCACGATGGAATTTTGACATTCGGGAGTTCGAAGCGTGAAGGTTCCATGTCGTTCTACATCTAGAAACCCTGAACCCTGAAAGCGTCGAAAGTGCCCAAAAGTCGGGCCCACAGTATCACGGAGCAATCTCAGCCATCCATCCAAAAGGAACACATGGTCCGTGATTAGGCCCCTCGACTTTTCGCCCATCACGACTCCGACACACAAGGAGCAGTTCCTTCATATCCCCAAAGCGCGAAGTGCCAGGAGCGTCCAGGACCGAAGCCCACAATATCACCGAGTGAGTTCAGGATCATCAGATCTAAGAGGGACACGTGGCACCAAATTAAGCCATCTCAGCGTTTCGCTCATCGCGACTATGATGAGCAAGGATCAACCCCTTCCTATTCACGAATGCCAAAAGCATCTTTGAGAATAAATGCAGGGTCACAGCCTGTGGTCACTTGGAAAATAAAAAGAGCTGTGCAAGAGGGTCCAAAAGCATTGGGTTCAGTCATAGAGGGGATCATCGCGATCTCCAGGTGCCATCAGATCTGATCTCAATCTTGTTTCTCGCTTGGAGTAAATGAAGGTGAGAGGGGGTGGTTGAAACCTCTCCTCATTCATTAAGTATAAGGTATGGAGGGTCTGGCAAGCTGTCTACCCGAGAGGGTCCGGTGTACCGATTTTTCCAAAGAAGCCATGTCGAATCCTCGACTAGCCAGAGAGGTCTGCACACACTAGCTCGACACTTAATGGCTCAGTTACTCCCTTGCAGGAGCCATGCACAGTTAAGGCAACGTCTGACGAAGAATATTTGTCCGAATTTGGCTGAAGGGACACCAAGCTTTGGATGACTGAGCACGCCTCTGTTAGGCGAATTTTTCTGAGTATATAGACTTAGTCTTTGTATTTGGTAAGCATTGATGGTTGAGAAAGGCTCCCGGTTGTAAAACTTTAATGAAGCATTGTTATTCTGGTTATGCATGGACTCTTGAGACTTCTTGCCTTATGAATGTCAGTTTCTTTCACGTCTTTGTTTACACTGTGTTAGAGCAGCTCGGAATTGGAGGATCCAGTCGAGTTGTAACTATTATAGGATGATGTAGGTTGGATCACTATAACAGTTGCATCATTTCTAATCAGTCTTTGTGATTTCCTTATCACTAAATGACTTGGAATTGGAGGATCCAGTCAAGTCCCCCTTTCAGTTTCCCGAAGCCCTTAACCAAGAGGATCTTGCATTCAAAGTTTTTCTTCTACAAACTGCTAAAAGGCCTATTTCCTAAGGTAGTTTGCTCACTCTTCTTACCAAGTCTTCCACCTGTTCATCTTTTAAGCAACTCACTAACTGAAGTTAGATCAATACCTCCTTTGTTCCTTGCATACTAGACCTAGTCCCTGAGCTAGAGTGATATCTCCGTGAGTCTCTATCCATTTGATCACCCATTAAAAACTATCGTGACATAAAACTGATGGGCGTTGGGCTCTGCTCCTGCAAGCAATCCAGGAGTGACTTCTGATGCCAACAGTACCCTTATATAATTAATCTCAATTTTGACCCTTGTATTAATAATGGATGTAATATTAATTGTAAAACTTTGCTCAAGAGGTTTTTCCAATGAATTATTAATAATGATAATACTTGCAACATTCAGTGGTTGAAGGAATATTAATTTGGGTGGAAAATTATCATTAAGTGGAAAAGACTATTGCTATTATACATAAATTAACGATTTTGCAAAAGCAAGAAAGAAAAAATAAAACTACATAAAAAATGTTTAAATCCTTGATGATTGTTTGTTTCCTTTCATTGATTTGAACTTGTAGAAGGAGATATTAACTCAACACTTTGTTTAATTTTTTAATGTAATCTTCAAAAACCAGTTGAGCCTTTTAAATTAAACTTAATTATTTGCAGTGAAGCATAAACTAGTGTTCCAAAATAATATTCATCTTTCAAATAATTGGTCTTGAGTATTAACAACATTATGTTAAAGCATGGTAAAAAAAATTGTTGTTTCTAGTGAATGGTTTTTTCAATATTTGTTTTGGCAATATTATATCTTGGCCTAGAGAATGGGATCTTAATTTCAATTTAAAGTCCTTGTTATAAGTTTCCCTTTGGTTTTGGGATCTACAATAATAGATTTTTGGTTTTGCAGTGTGGAAAATATGGTTGCTAGACTTAATTTGGCTACTTAAAAGTATTCTTTGGTGATGTGAGACTTTGATGTTCCTAGATTCAATGGATCCAATATGCTAGATTGGGGGTAAGGCATGGGTTCATAAAGTGTTAAAGTGTTGTTTTGGTACATGTAAATAGATAATACATTTTACTCAACAAAGGAAATGTTATATAATTTGGAGATCATTGCCACTTGATTCTATTTGGATTCCCAAATCTTTTCTTAAATGAAGATAAACCATGATGCTCTTAATATTCAAAATTGGAACTAAGTGCAAGGCAGGGCATCCTATAGCATGGAAGGGTCATTATTTCATACGTTTTTTGTGTAGATGTGGCATCATGAAGACCAGATAAATTATTATAATATGCAATGGTTTTTCTTGGTGAGGTGTCTCGAATTTGTCTCGACCAAGAATTCAGTGAAGTGTGTCATTATTTTGGTTGAGAATATTTTGTTGTGGAATACAAATTTGGAGATTTGGTCTACTCCAAAGTAGTTGGTGCATGTAGTGGTGTACCGATAGCCAAATCCTAGGGTTTCTTTCCTAGATTTCGAGTAGTTGAATAAATATTTGTGCATTACTTTGGAATATCAAGTGTTTTCCCAAATGCTTACACAAGATCAATGCCAAAGTATTAGGAATTTTGGCATTTTCTTAACAAAATTAATGTACACAATTAGTGCCAAAGTACTATGGATGCCTGGGATGGTTTTGTTGATATGTTTGTAAGCAAAGTGTTTGGTGAATTTTTTGCAAGCAAGGTGCTTGACAAAATTTATGCAAGCAAGGTGTTTGACAAATACTTTCTGAAATGTTTGACTATTAAGTTTTTGATGACAACTCCATGGTTATTTTTCAAGTGTGTGATGGATTTTTGTATATACTAATACAAATATATAATTTAGATTATGCTAAAGTTACTTTTTAGGAAAACTGTATGTCTCTGGGTGAATTCACACGGCTATGTGTTGGATTTAAAGCAACAATTGAAGCATATCTTGGGGATTCCTATTTCCTAAAAACACCTTCTTTATGAGGATAAATAGATAGAGGATCCATTTTATCTTTTAATATCATATTTGCAAAGATTCAACTATTATATTTGGATTTCACTTGTGTGAAGGAGAGATGATCACTTGGCTAT
>JASDQU010319336.1:0-10729 GCA_032191745.1 Picea mariana
TTTGAGGAGCTCTTATTTCCTTACCTCTTACATAAGTGTTTTATTATCCTCGGGTAGCTTGAGTGTTTGATAAATGGGTAATTTCTATAATGGTATACTCGAGAGTCATCTTTGAATAAATATTGGAAGTACTTTACCTATTCATAAGTGATTTCAAGGAAGTTTGTTGCCCAAGATCCATCTTGTTTTGCAATCTTCTAGACATATTTTATGTTTTTCCTATGGTTGGAAAATCTATGGAACATTTTTGTGTTATCATCTCTTACCTGAAGCCAAATTTATCTACTTTTAAAATTCCATTATTTCTTTCTATCTAGAAGTATTTTTCTTATTTTGTTTTCAAGCTGAATTATCTCAGTTTTTTTTTTGTCAAAAAACCAAAACCATCCTTAGAGAGCCTAGAGGATAAAATATCTTCAACCTCCTTTAAAGTTTTGTCATCCTTTTCCTTTTTCTCCTTGGAGCATAGGGTTTCCACCTACTTGACCTTTTTCAAGTTTTGGTGGAATTAGATGGGTGTTGATTCATTGAGAGAGTCATCAAAGGGTTTCAAAGAGTCTTTGATTTTTTGCACAAAGTCCTCTTCCTTGAGACATTCAGGGTTCATATTGAAGAGGCCAAGTTGATTTCCTTAGGAAGGGGCCGCTTCTAGGATCACTAGATTGTGATTAGAGTATACTCATAAGGAAACCCATCGGTAAATTTTGAGTGCCTCTTCAAGGAAATATTTTGAAACTATAAAGAGATCCAACATCTTTGATATTCTTGCATTATATGTCCTCCTATTGGTCTAAGTTGGAGTGAGTTTTTCCATTTTTATACCCAACAAACCCACTCTTTCCAATTTTCTTATGAAGAAATAATATAAAATATCCTCTTAGGTCGCTAGCCCTCAAATATTTGATGCAACAAGGGAGAAGTTTAGTTATCCTCCAATCACCACCAACCCTTTATAGAGCTAAGGTTCGTTGAAGAAATTTTCATAGTATTCCTTCATTTCATAGTAAGGACCATAAACATTCAGGCAAGTAATTTGTTTCCC
Source organism: Picea mariana (assembly GCA_032191745.1). Lineage (NCBI taxonomy): Eukaryota > Viridiplantae > Streptophyta > Pinopsida > Pinales > Pinaceae > Picea > Picea mariana. The sequence goes on from JASDQU010319336.1 coordinate 1,043, forward strand.
AAGATCTAAAGAAAGGTGAGAGTCCCCTATCCCTCATGAAAATTCCGAATAGTTAGAATAGGAGAATAAGACTATATTCCACCCCAATATGTTTCCCCTAGATCTTCTTAAAGCATAAATAAATATGAAATACCAACCCCTTGAGATCGTGGATTGTTGGACAATTGGTTGTCATTGATGTTGTTGGAGAATTGGTTGTCATTGATGTCAACAAGAAGTGGTTGTCAATGATGTCAAAATATGTGATGGGTGTATTTGGAGAAGTCTCCAAAGTGGTCCCCTTATGGTGTAACTCTAAGCATGGCCCTCATGGGAAGAATCTTTGAAAAAGTATACAAGAAACCCATAGGCGTGTTCATGGATCCTGAAGTTGTTTGAGGAATAAGGACATGAAGAAAAGTTTAAATGTAGGTAACACACTCATAGATGGATAGTCCTCGCTATGTTGTTTCCAATGGTAGGTGGAATGTTACATAGTTCCTCATGGTTGAGGAGTTATGAGGTCATGAAGTTGGAAGCCCCAAAGATGGGTTAAGAAGCCCCTAATTGGTTGCAAGTCATTAATGAAAGGGTAAAGTGGTTGTAACAAGAAATTTCAAGAAGCCTTAAAGTTAAGGAAAGAGGTTACTTAGAGAAAGTATATACACACCTCAAAAAATTACTCATAAGTACTTTCATACACACATTCATACACACATTCGTACACACATTCAATTGAATATATTCTATGTGAGTAAGTGATTCTTATTTGAGGTAACCAAGGATATATGAGGTGAATTTCAAAGGGAATATGAAGTGAAGAAGGGCAACATTCGAAGGGAGGATGAAGTCTTGTGATGATGTGTTCTAAGGTATGTTATTTAAAGGTCATCTTACCATTTTCGCTATAACTTTGTTTCCAAAATTATTCAGATAGTACAATTTGGAGGAAATTTATAAGACATGTCAAGGTACTTGTGGTACAAATTTAAGCTTCTTGGTCTTTGTATTTTTGGAGATACATGCTGTGGAATATAGGGTGTTTGACTAGTCCTGAAACTAGTCTTAAACATGAGTTCTAGGTAAAAAAATCATAACTTTTTCATTCAGGATCCAAATTCCATGAGACCAATTTCTGGGGATTGATAACAGTCATTAGTATCATTTGTGCGATTTTAAAAATCATATATCGAATATTGAATGCGTGGCATGTTTTACACGTTCTCTCTCCATAATAGGATAAAATTCAGGAAGGTTTTCCATTTCTGCTATAACTTTTGTTTTTAGAAGTTTCAGACCCTATAATTTTGAGGAGATGGAACAAATATCTCAGAGTATCTGTGGTTACAATTTAAGACATTTATTCATTATAGGTACAGAGTTATGATTGTTTAAATTTAGGGTTTGTGACTAATCCAAAACTAGTCCCGCAAGACTGAGGTAAAGTTTGATGAAGATGCTATTCTCTTGTTGTTGAAGTTGAGGAAGAGCTACAGGTCTAAAATTTTGTGTATCAGATCTGCTACAGGATTGGAACTATCCTATACATGTGTTATTGAGGGTTATGTTTATGGTACATGCTTGAGACACGTCTTGATGATGATGGTACACTTTTTTGATGATATGATACATTGTTAGAAGTACATCTTGGCTATATTGGGATATTGGTATTGTGCCTATTTTGGTTATGCTTGAGGCACTTCATTGATGATATCTTATGATGCATGTGATATGGTAAATGGTTGATGTACTTGGTATGGTACATGGTTGATCCATGAGATGGTACATGGTTGATGTACATGGTATGGTACATGTTTCTGTACATGGTTGATGTACATGGTAGGTACAGGTTTGGTACATTGTTGATGCATGATATGGTACAAGGATGATGTACATGGTATGGTACATGTTCTGGTACATGGTATGGTACATGTTCTGGTACATGGTATGGTACATGTTATAGTACATGGTTGGTGTACATGGTTGATGGTTGATGTACACATGGTTTGGTGATGGTTTTGGTAACCATGTGAGTGGATTTGGTTATAATTGGTTGATCATCAATGGCAGGTTGATGTGACAGTGGTAGCCATAGGTTGATGTGATAGTGGCAGTCATAGGTTGATGTGACAATGACAATGATAGGTTGGTTGATGTGACAATGATAGTGACATGTTGGTTGATGTGAAAGTGACAATGAAAGGTTGGTTGATGTTATAGTGACAATATTAAGTTAGTTGATGTGTCAGTGATAGTGATAGGTTGGTTGATGTGACAGTGAAAATGACAGGTTGATTGATGTGACAGTGATAGTGAGAGGTTGGTTGATGTGACGGTGAAAATGACAGGTTAATTGATGTGACAATGATAGTGAGAGGTTGGTTGATGTGTCGGTGCCAGTGATAGGTTGGTTAGTGTGACAGTGATAGGTTGGTTGATGTATCAGTGATAGTGGAAGTTACATGTTGATCAGTGGTAGTGACAATGAGTCTACACATATATTTCAGGGTGGCAGGATGGGGAAAGGAAAGGGGGTGGTATCCTCCTTCTGGTTGGTGTTGGATAACTCGAGGAGGTGGTGCTTCCTTCAGGTTGGTGCCTGTAAATTAGGGGTGTCATAACTTCCTTCCGGTTGGTGCCAAAGAACTCAGGGAGTTGGTGCTTCCTTCATTTTGGTGCCTCCTACCAGTTGGTGTTGGAGAATTTGGCAGTTGGTGCTTCCTATGAATGTATTCTTGATATATATAAGAAAGCATTTTGTGGTTTTCTCCCATTTGGTTTTCCACATAAATTCTAGTGTACTATTGATATGGATTATTTTCGACACAAAATGAGAGTGGATATATAATAAATAAATGTACAGAGATATATCATATATCCAATAATATAATAGAGATATATCAGATGTATATAACAAGAGGCACAAATATACATTAATACATAACTATAAAATTATAGAGTGAAAGACTCGCTAGAATGGTGGCAACTTATCTCTAAGAAGAGATGTGATGGCTATGCTCATTCAAAAGAATATGATCGTTAAAACGAGGCTACAAAGGCCTTTTTAACATAAATAAAATCCAAAACCCGAACCCCAGAAGATGAAAATCCAATAGGTTTTTGGACCCCGTTTTGGTTAGTTTGGTGTATCAACTTTTCGGGGGTGTAACTTTGGCATACAATCTCTATTTCGAGCGCACGATATCCCGTTGGATAGGTATTGATGATGAGCTTCATTTCACAAGATCAATCATTATGTTCACAATGATTGAGGTGCCCGATTGTGAAAAAAGGTCGTTTAGGTCCTGGAAGTTTAGGACCTGAAAAACTGCTAAAAATAGTAAATTGCCAAAGAACTATTTTGAGCTAGTTGGAATAATTGGGTGGTCACCTATATCCACTGGGATCAATCCTCCCTCATTAGGAAGAAATGGTATCCATTGCATTGATTTCTCAGGGGAGAGAGGGAAACATTTTCTAAATATGAACCTTGGTGAGCTGCTTGCCTTGCTGGAGAAGTTGCATTTATTGGCGTGTGGAAGGTTGCCGAGATCCTGATGTTGGAAAGGTTGGACCTTTCTAACTAGTCTAGATACATTATATGACCGTGGGAAAAAATAATCTTTTCACTTTTCTATAATCTTTTCGACCTACTTCTGTTGGATAGAAGGTGCTTGTATTGAGGCTGCAGTGTCCTTTTGTTCACCTTTTGAACCGATTGTGAAGAGGATGAATGTTGTAGTATGATATATTACCTTGTGACACTTTTTAGGTGGGACAGTAGTCGTAACTACCTCTAGTATCCTATAGAGATGACCCCCCAGAGTAACAATGACACTAGGAGGCCAAGATTCATAAATAGCATGACACTTCCACATATATGACTGGCCCAAAAGAACATCACATAAATCTAGTGGGGAAACATCACATAATACTCGATTCTTGAAGGGATTGATGCTATATGACAAGAAACACTACTGGTTGACATAGATATCTCATCCTTGGCAAATCCACCCGATGTTGTATGGCTATGGATGTGGTGTTGTCGACAATATCAACTGTTTGACGACCTCTATTGAGATGAGGTTCTTTTGTCTTTTGTTGTCAAAAATAAAATGTAGCAGGGTCCCCTTCACCCACATCTATGAATGAAAAAGGTGCTCCCCTTCTTCAGGATCTATTGGTTCTTTTAGTTGAATTGTTGTGGTCGCAACATTAGCAGTGGGGTCTGCATTGATGATTTGTCTTCTCCCATTATTTTCTGAATTAGATTTTGAATTGGGGTTCGTCTCCTTTTCTTTGATCTTGACCACCAATGATTTTTTTGAGCGAAATTCATCAGTGTTGTGCCATGTGATTTTGTGGAAATCACACCACTTTCTAGTGTCTTTCTTCGTCTTTCTGTTACCCTTATTTTCTTGTGGCTTGGACTAGTTTCTGGAGGTTGGTTGTTAGGATCATCTTAACCATACTTTGGTTGTTTCATATTTGAAGACCTGAACTCCCATTTCTTCTGGTGCCTAAATTTCTACTCAATTTTGACAACATATTAATAGGCAAATCCTAGTGAAGAGATGCACACAAAATCTATTTCGGTTTGGATGTACCTATGCAAAGCCCCACGATATTTTAGAATCAGATTCCGCTCAAAGTATTTGATACCTAGCTTGGTGTGCAAGGTATGGAAAGTATTTGTGAACTCCGACACTATTTGGCCCCTCTCTTTCCACAGTGTGGTACATCTCATGTACTGGTTGTCATAGTTAACAATAGGGTAATATTGTTCCTTGACCGCATCCACAAAAAAATCCCAAGTGAGATCGACCCCATATATTCCAGACTCCTATGTGGAACTTTGATCCTAGTAAGTTTCCCACCAATGTTTAACATGGGGGATAGCATTAAGGAGTGCGAAGGTGATGTTTTCCCTGTTGGAAAATTTTTGAACAAAGAAATAACCTTCTATCTTATTTAACCATTTTTCTAGGGCATCCACATCTATCTGACCTTCAAATACAAGAATATCAAAATAACTTGTACCTTGAAATGAGATGTGCCTCCAAAGTGGTCGCCTCATGAAGATGCACCTGCTGTTATCGGTAGGCGTTGAAGGATGTGGGAAAAATTATCCATCATTTCATCCCTCTATCGTGGGAGAGCTTACTCCAACAACATATGTAACACACCCAACCTCTTAAGTACATTTTTAAGCAACGAGGCATCAAAATTCTACTTTTATTCAAACATATCGGATCCTCTATCCAAGGTCTTAATCCTCTTCGGTTCATCAAGAGATTTCCAACCATGGTCGCCATGCTCCAATTTGAGCTCTGGATCAGAAGTTATTCCCTTCCGAAGTTTTGTGAGCCTCTTTGGTCAAAGGCCACATGGCACCCACATGGTTTCATCTCATTCGTACCATCTCCCAATTCCTATGTCCATGGTGGAAGTCCATCCACTGTCCAATATAACGGTGGAAGTTGTTGAACATGTAAGCTAGAGGAGAGTTCGACGTCTAACACTTCGGTGCTGAATGCCTCTTTTCCATTTTGCACACAAGTCATTTGGAGTCCCAAAGTTCCTAACTCTCGAAGGAGCCCTAGATCGCTGCACATGACTCCGACCTTCAGGCCTTTTGACTTATCTACGACGTTACACACCAAACCTCCGGAGTCCCGAAGTTCCAGAGCCTTGAAGGGTCCACCCTCGCTTATGGTGACGTACTAAATGTGAAGGTAAGTACAGGTGGGTACCGAGTACTCCACCCGCCACATGGACCAAGAAAGTAAGTGCCAGGGGTGACATAGAATAAGGCAAGGATGACACATGGCCCCTACGATGGGTGACACCTTTCATGTCTTAATGGGAACATAGGGTCCGCAAAAAGTATGAATCCAGGTGACACATGGCACTCAAAAGTGGGTCCACATCACCTTGGACTGATAGCCTTCCAAGCACTTCGATCTCATAGCCAAGAGGTGTCCATGTAATCCCCTGGATCTTAGGCCTACGTTACTTCGTAACTTCGACGTTCGAGGGATCCGTTGTGCAACTTCTGCCTTTCTCTTGGAGTGGTCAGTGCCATGCTGAAAACCTTTTAGATATAACAGTCTCGAGAGGCCCTGAAGCCCCTTTGGATCAACAACCCTTGTTAATTCGTAACTTCAACATTCAAATATTTTGGCTCTACAACAACTCCATTCTGCCGAAGTGAGACTTCGTCGAAGTACCGTATGCGAAACCCTCCACTGGTTGATCAGACAAGCAAGAAGGGTCCCCTATGGACTCTCTAGATCAATGGCTCACAACACTTTGTAGCTCCGACATTTGGAGGTTTTGGGGTTGTAACACCTTTTCTCTCTTGAAGCAGTCAACGTCGGGCTAAATACGACGTAGATCTAACGGTTGGGATAGTTCCTGTGCATCCTTATATCTATGGCTCACGTCATAGTACAACTCTGACATTCAGGGGTTTTGGCAATTGTGACATTGTGACATCCCAGAGTTTCGAACTCCCGGAGCTCCGAAGCTAATAATAACTTAGCACCTTTCGGACTAGCGCAAGGTTCCCAGACCTTGGTCATATGGGTCCTCCAAAAACCCTCATGGGATACACGTTTAAATCTTGGTTGGAAATTTTTTAAAGCCATGGGCATGAGCCCATTGGTCACACAAGTGAAAGGTCTAAAGGGTACATCCCTTGGTTGCATTCTACAAGCGTTATACCTTCTGAGCTTGCAAATACTTTGAATGAAGTGTGGGAATACTCCTTGCACTTCTCCTGGAATTTAGAACTTAGAGAGTTATTAATCCCTACACATCTTTCCAAGGTTATGCACTCCTTTGCACTACCTCTCCCGAGCTTAACAGACCCATTTATTGGGAGATCCAAATGATTGTAAGTGTAAATATGCACATATGAAATTGGGCCTACGGTTAAGAAAATTACAGTTTATTTTCCTTTAATTTGAGCCACTACAAGAATCTCAAGTACTTACGTATACAAATCATATTAGACCATACAAATTCTTACTTTCTTAAATACACAACCAGGCGAAAATGAAGAAAACAATAAAATTATCAAACAAGCATGCACATCCCTGAAACATTCACAGGGTATTCATCCTTATTTTACAATCATAGTTCAGTTTCATAGGGTATAAGAGCACTTATCTATTATGAGTTGCAGCCAACTAACTGAGTGTGGGTGTCCACCTTTTCACCCAACCGTAGGCTCAAAGGCATTCAATCTTAGCGCTTTGGCCATCCCCGTGCCAAGCCATGATATCACTAGGGAAAATTTATTCCATTTTTCAGAGATCCATTCTCTGCATGCCCTCTGCAAGGTTTATCAAATGCTCCCTCAACACCAATCTCGTGACCTTTCGTTCAGGGCAGGTCTTCTACATTTCTCAGGGTTCGATTTCATCCTTTTTCTCTCGTAACCAAAAATATTTTCTCCTGTAGTTTTCCCTCCGAGTTTGGAGAACCGCACACATCCCTCTTGGTCGCGCATTCCTTGTCTGATGTATCTCTCCCTTGTATTCTCTTCTTGCGCGTGTATATGCTTCATTCCTTTCTCCTCCTCGGGAAGTTTCTGGACTTGTCTTATTCCTTACGTTAGAAGGAAACTCAGGTCAGTATGGGCTTGTAGGAAAAACTGCCCTTTGTGGTACTTTGGGTTGACATTTGTCTGTCTCCCCAGCTAGACCCTCCATGCCTCCATTCATGGGGGTAGTTGATTGTTCACCCACTGGTCCTTCTTTCATTACCTGATTCTTTGCCTTGAAATCCGAAGGAGTTTTATTATTTCCCATAAGGAGAATTTGGGTTATTTGAAATAACAGACCCTCTCTATAGTTTCCTCACTCTTTTCCTCTAGTGATATCATGGTCAATACTTCAAGGATTCACCCCCATATTCAGTTCTTGAAAATATAAATAATTATTAAATTACATTGATCCCATGCCATAGCACGATGATCATAATTAATGATTAATTACAAGATGGGGGAAACAGGGGTGTTACAATCCCATCCCCCTTAAAAGGAACACCATCCTTGATGTTCTTTCTCAGTAACACCTGTCATGCCTTTCTCATTCAGATTATTAAGAAATCTTGACCCTATTTCTTAGTTAGGTCCTTTACATAATCTTGGCCTTTGTCACCTACCTTCAATAATTTTGGAAAGCAATCATATTAATCATGATTTCATGAGAAAACATTTTACTATTGTGCAAACTTCAAGAGGAAAGTTTTTATAATTTAGAACAATACTTATCTATTCAGTTTGTGGATTTGCATCCACATGGCTGTCTTTCTATGTTGGATCACTTTTTTTCCTAGACATACCCATTGTGTGCATGACCCCAATTGATAGTGTATGATAATTTTCAAAGTGCCTCCTTTCTTGCGGTCACTCACCCTCCAGGACCAGGATCAGGCATCCCCTTCTCTTATATACATTTCCTCGGGTGATCCATATTTTCTTGCCAAGGATTTATCTCACAAGAATAATTTTAGAGACTTCATTGAGACCTACAGTTGAGGTATCCCTTAGACTTTTTATGTCGAGGTGTCCCTCCAGCTTGTGTTACCACAACACAACATGTTCTAGGGAGATAATGGCTTACCACAGGGTTCTCATGTCTCAACAGTAGCCTCTTTCATGCTTTCCATCTTGACAACCTTCATCTATCCTCCCTAGACAGATCCTTTTCATCTCATCTGTATCACAGGTATACAGAACTCATGAGATATTATCATCAATTTTAAATTCGGAATTTTCTTGCAAATATATTACCCACAGATTTCCACATTCCCGATTTATTTTCAAATCTGTTCCGCACATGAACCAAATTTTCTAGTATGGGACCTTCCTTCCCACAAAATTTTGTCTCAACAGGAAATTGGTCTCCCTTATGGACTTACAACACTGCCATATCCAAGACCCATTTCTTCCTACAACTTCAACATTCCTCATCCAAACAAGTTGTTAGTTTTCATGCACATTATATTTTAAAACGATGCATACTAACAATCCAAGTCATTTTCATCTATTCAAGGGTATAAAGAAAAAGTAAATATCATTATTTACGTAAGCATCCTTTCAACATACTACATTTCTAAATGCAATTCAAATATCAAATGGATTTAATCAATGTGCCAACATTCATGGCCACATTCATACCTAATGCACACTTGCATTGATTTTTTTTTTACGTTTTCCACACTTGGTGACAAGAACTCTACCATGGTGTGTTGAAGCTTAACCAACCTCTTCACCATATGGTTTATTCATCTCGTTCATCATTGCAACAAGATTTTGCTTCCTACTACAGGATGATCATGATCCCAACTCAACCCATATGAAACTACAAGTTTCTCTTGAATACACCCAAGCATTATTACTTCATTAGTAACCAGGGTGCCAACACTCATGGCCACCCAAATTTTCTTTTCTTTATCACTACACAATTCAAGTGGAGTATTGGAAGGTAATCCTTCCTCAATATAAAATCCATTGTCTGCCTTCTTATGCAAACATGCATTTCCTCAATGCATTCTATGGAATGTGCTAACTATGAGCACCATTATTCCTGATCTCCCTAGATTGGTCGTTGTACTCATGGTAATCCCTACTCATGCATTTTTTTGCAAGGATTATATATCATCCTTGATTGGAATAGACTCCCTCTCTCTATTGTT
>JASDQU010319337.1:1698-13193 GCA_032191745.1 Picea mariana
TTAAGTGATTTTTATTTTATTTTTAACTTTTATTAAAAAAACAATGCTTTGGGGTTCTTTTTTCTTTCAATTTTCTTTTTTCTTTCCATTTTGTTTTTTCTCCTATATTTTTAATTTATTTTTATTTTTAAATTTATTTTTTTTTTATGAATTTGTTTACAACCATACTAGGTTTTAGGTCATGATTTGAAAAATGATGCAATTTTAAGCTCCGCTAAAATGATGTTACTAGTAGCATTATTTTTTATTAAAAAAATAATATTAATATTTTAACTATAATAGTACATCGGTGGTTGATACTATGTTTTTGAATCTATATTGTATCAGATTTTGGAATGTTGGAATGTTAGAAGTTTTATACAAATTTACAAAAAGCCACAGATTAGGAACAACAATAATATATATTTAAAAAAATAAAAATAAAAATTAATATAATATAAAAATTATAAACCTATAAAATTATATTATATATATTTTTCCCAAAAAAAAATCGCACTTTCTATTAAAATATAGATAGTATATTCAAAAGGCACTACTACCCAATAGTGGATCAACCAAATTATTCATCAAATTTTTCACAAAAGAAATGTCTTAAACAAAAATTCACCAAAGCATTAAGCATCTTCTCTTAGGAGTCCATAACTAATCGACTGACAAGTACAACTCATAAGAACTTCTCTTCCATTTTGGGTATCATCTTCCCCTCCTCAAACTTCCCACAGGAACACATTTTCATTTAAAGAAAAAACCTCATTTGACAATAAATTTGTCTCTTTGTTAAGTTCTATAAAAATGTGCTTATAGTGGATATCTAGAAACTGACTCAAAATATTTTTCAATTTCTATCCAAATTGCAGCAAATCCAATTGTGCAATTTGAAACTAATCCAACATCGAGTCAATACATAACATTGAATCCCCAAAGACCGACAAAATCAAAACCTCATTTTTGGATATTAAGCTTAAAAAAACTAATAGTGTCGAAAGTTTGACCCTATTATTGGAACCAAGACCTATATTGACTTTCTCACGAATGAAAGGAGACTAAGTAAGATAAAATACTATGCCCAAACCACAAATCATATCTAGGCCCTGGAAGGCCCCATAAAAAAAACCCCAAGGGCTAGAGTAATTTATTTCCAGCTTCTCAATCATCCTTGGGGCCTTTAGCAATGGATTAATCTCATAATATTGAAGCAAAGATAAACCTTATTGTGAAACTTGTAAAGTTGGATAAGCTTTATGACACAGCACCTCTACCTCAGTAGGTTTTGCATGACCTCCCGATCTAGGATCTTTCTTAATCTCCCTGTGAGTTGGATTGACTCTTTGATTTCCCCGCAGGGAATCCCACACACACACAAGTGTGTATCCATAGATCCTTATGAGTTATTCCTGCACGAACAAACACAAGGCGCTAAATCTTATCCACGTGATCATTGATATGAAAACAACCATTTATCCGAAAAGGTGTTTTGAACTTTGCGACCTTGCGAATCCATATGTGAGTCCCCCTGACTCAACAATCCCCGAAACCCGAAAAGGCTAACGGGAAATTGATTCCTCCCTTGACTTTAATTTGATGTGACTTTCAAGTACGGTCTGGGCCCCAGTCTTTCGGCACCCTGGATTTCGTGTATCGTCGAACTAAAATGCAACAAGTCCCATCGTCGGTAGCCGAAATCGCGATATATCCTTGCCGCAAATCAACGGCTTTATTTTCCCGTGATCTGACGATTCTGACTCTATCGGGACTTCGTGAATCGGGATTCCACGAATCTCAACTCTGAGTCACAACTTCCTCCACTTCCTGAATTCCGAGACGACGAACTTGAGCACAAGATCAACAACTCTCGTTGATCCGGATCAAATGGCCTCTATTCCTCCTAAGCTTCTGAACACTGAATGATCCTCAACCTTATCCTCTTCATTGCTCTGCGAGATCCAACGAACCCCTGCAAATCGGCACTTCTCCACGAAGCGATTCCACCGTCCAATTAGACTTCTGAAAGACTCCTCTGCCCAAACACTCCAGCGTCAACCTTTCTAAGTTTTTATGTCTATTGGATGTCTTCAACACACGCCTTCCCTTGAACTCTTCAAGGTTCTTCCCCTCTTGAGTTTTCACTCACAGACTCAAGGATTCAAAAGGTTTTCTGCACACACTCCTTGCGGCATTAGCAAATAACCTCAGGTTATTTGACCCTTTGACTCTATGCACTCCTCTGTAACAACAGTCCTTCAACTTTCCCCTTGGTTGATAAATTCTAAGACTTCAATCGGCCTACGCACACCTTGCAAGGCTCTGTGTTATCTCTGCACTTCTACTGGTATGTGCACAACAATATCTCTCATGAGCTTTCTGAGATAAAACTCAGAACTTCGTCGGCGCACACCTTGCGGACGTGCACTGCACGCTTTGCAGGAATTCTCAAGAAGAGAAACAATTGAAACGCCTACTTCCCTTCTCTCGAACTTCATACATTCACCATGAAATCACAAGCATGTACATAGCATTGAAATAAATGCATAACAAAAAATAAAAACAACTGTAAACATATCGTTCAATAGGTGTAAACAATAAGCATAATAACACCATGAAATTGAGTCAACGCTTTCTTATATTAACTCAAGTGTACCTATAAATGGGTTCGTCTCTGTGTTCCTATTCTCTACAGCTCTACAGCTTACAGAATTCTGAAAAATACAAATGGGGATGATACAATGATATAAGCGAGGGTGTCTTTTACAAGTTTTCCCTCCTACAGCTCTAAGCTATCTAATCAGAATTAAAAGCTACCTACTTTACATTCAATACAAATAAATGCCTCCATATCCGACAGATGAGAGCAACGCTCAAGATCTGTTTACAATTTCCAAAACATAAATGTAAATACAGTCCCCTAGCTATTACATTAATGTCTCCTCATTCAAATTCAAAACGCTTTCAAAATGTGCATTGGTGCATTTCCAGTTGTCTTTGCCTTGGCGCCTGCATTGTTGGCTGCTTACGATGCTCCTGCATCATACTCCCTTGGCTGAAAAATTCATGAACTCTTGTTCATGAGCTTTTGCACCGTCTGTCCATGTCTCTGGATTTTTGCTTCACCTTCCCAACTGGCATCCTCAATCGGGTGTCCTTTCCATTTGACCAGATATTCAAAGTATGTTTTCCTTCGGGTCTTCTTTCCGACTCTCTGATCAATTATCTGTTCCATCTGTGGTTTTTCAGCTACAGGCATCTACTTAACCCATTGAACTTCTAGTTGATTCTCCTCTGATCTCTCTGTTCCATCTTCTCTATAAGGATATAGATCTGCTATGTTGAATATGGGCAATATTCCTACCCCATCCGGCAATTCGATCTCATAAGCGTTTGCTTCAAACTTTCTTATGAATTTACACGGCCCAATTTTCTTCATCTTCATCTTATTGTATGTTCCCCTTGGGAATCTTTCCTTTCTGAGATGTGCCAGAACCAAATCACCTACTTCAAACTGAAGTTCTCTCCAGTGTTGATCTGCTCTGTGCTTGTATTCCTGGTTGGAATTCTCCAATCACTCCCGGATTTTACTATGGAGCTCTTGTATTCCTGCTACAAAATTTTTAGCACTAGCACTTCTGAATTCATTCTGCTCCAAGTCCCTTAACTCAAATACTCCTCTCAGCTGCATTCCATACACTATCTGGAATGGGCTTTGTCTTGTACTCCGGTTTGGTGAATTGTTGTATGCAAATTCTACTTGTGGCAGAATCTGATCCCACTAACTATGATGTTCAGCTACCAAACTCCTTAACAAATATCCCAAGATCCTATTCACTACCTCAGTCTGTCCATCTGTCTGAGGGTGATAGGCTGAGATAAAAGATAAATTAGTCCCTAGCTTCTTCCATAGGGTCCTCCGGAAATGGCCAACAAATTTGGTATCCTTGTCCGATACAATACTTTTGGGTAAGTCGTGAAGTCTAACAACTTCTTTGAAAAACAGATTTGCAATGTGAGTTGCATCATTGGTTTTCTAACATGGAATGAAATGTGTCATTTTAGAAAATCTATCGACTACCACAAAGATTGAGTCACATCCTCTTTGTGTCCTCGACAGTCCTAACACAAAATCCATACTTACCACATCCCATGGCCTCTCTGGTACTGAAAACGGTTGATATAACCCTGTATTTTGTCTTTTCCCTTTTGCGTGTTGACAAATTCTACACTTGTTCACGAATTTCTTGACATCTGTCATCATTCCTGGACAATAGTATGAACCATTCAGTTGTGTGAATGTCTTGTCATGGATGAAATGTCCAACCAATCCCCCACTATGTTTTTCCTTTAGAAGATTCTCCCTCATCGAGCTCTTCGGAATACACAACTGATTTCACCTGAATAATAGTCCATCATGAATCATATATTCAGTCCATTGGATTTTGTCTCTGAGAACTGGATTCTCACACACTTCGTAAGCCTCTTTAAAATCTGCATCATCTTTGTACACTTCCTTGAGGTTATCAAAACCTAAGGTCTTTACTCTGAACTCCTACAGAATCAAACATTTCCTGCTCAAAGGATTAGCAACTTTGTTAGCAGTTCCAGAAATATGATTTATAACAAAAGTAAAATTATGCATGTATTCAACCCATTTTTCATGCTTCTGGTTCAATTTTTCCTGTCGAGTTATGAATTGTAAAGCATGGTTGTCGCTATACAAGGCAAACTCTTTTGGAACCAAGTAATGCCTCTACTTCTTCAGCGCCTGTATGACTGCATAGAACTCTTTGTCATACGTAGAATATTTCATCTTGGTCTCGTTCAGCTTCTCACTGAAGTATGCAATCGGCTTGTTGTCTTGTCTTAAGACTACTCCAATCGTGAATCCGCTTGCGTCACACCTAACTTGAAATGTTTTGTTGAAATCTAACAGAACCATAACTAGTTGTTCAGCTATCTTACTTTTTAGTAACTTAAAACTTTTATCTGCTTCCTCCGTCCAATGAAAAGATTTGTGTCTTTTCTTAACTGTGTCCATCATTGGTGCACATACCCCGCTGAAATTCCTGATGAACTTCCTATAAAAGATGGCAAGTCCAAGATTCTAACTTCAAAGATACTCTTTGGTGATGGCCAATCTTTGATTGCTCTTACCTTTTCCGGATCCATCTTCAATTCGTTTGAAGAGATTACGAACCCCAAATAAATGAGTTCTTTCTTCATGAAAGATGATTTATTCAAATTTATCAGCAATTTTTCTTGCTATAACCTCCTCATCACTAAAGCTAAATACTTCAGACGTTCTTCCTCAGTCTTACTGAAAATCAATATATCATCAAGATACACGATTACAAATTTTCCAATGAAATCTTTCAAGACTTCGTTCATCAGTCTCATAAAAGTACTTGGTGCATTCGTCAAACCAAATGGCATCACAAGCCATTCATACAGTCATTCATTTGTCTTGAATGTTGTCTTCCATTCATCACCTTCCCTCATTCTAATCTGATGATATCCGCTTTTCAAATCAATTTTTGAAAAAAACTTTGCTCCACTCAAGCAATCCATCAAGTCATCCATCCTGGGTAAAGGAAATCTATACCTGATGGTGATTTTTTTTATGGCCCTTGAATCTATACACATTAACATTGTAGGTACATCGCATGGACTTAAGTTTTATCTAACCAACCCTTTGTCCATCAAATCATGGACTTGTCTCTTGACTTCTTCATTCTCCTGCAACGTCAATATGTACACTTCTTTGTTTAGTAAACTCGCTCTAGGTATAAGATCAATGTGATGACTTATTCCCCTGATAGGTGGCAACGAACAAGGTAATTCGTCCAGTACCAAGTCAGCAAATTCCTCCAGCATTTCCTAAATTTCTCCAGGTAGATCATCTATTCTGGTACTGGTTAAGATGACTCTAGGTTTTCTTACCACAGCAAACTGCATTTCTTCATCTTTCTTGACTTCATCAAGAAGCTCCTTCCCACTCATGAGAAGTATAGTATTGCTCACCTCTATTTTCATCTCCTTGTCCTTAATTGGCAGCAACATATGCGTCCTACCATTCTTCTCCAAGGTGTATGTGTTATTTCTCCCATCATGAACAACATTTATGTTATATTGCCATGGTCTCCCCAACAAAAGGTGACAGACATCCATGGGAATAACATCACATAAAATTTCATCCTTATATCCCCCCTATCTTAAATTCAACTAAACATTGTTTAGTGACAGTTACCTGATGTCCCTTTTGTAACCACGAGACTTTTTACAGGCTCGAATGTGCAACAGACTCCAAGTCTAGTTTCTCCACCATTTCTTTGGATACTAAATTATCTGTACTCCCACTGTCCATTATTACCTTGCATACCACGTCCTTGGTCTTGCAAGCAGTTCTGAACAAACTGTTCCTTTGGACTAGATTTTCTATCTCCTTCTCTGGCTTCAAGAGAATTTTCCTCATCATTAAGGACCTTCCTCCTTTTGCATCTTCTGCTTCAACATTTCTCTTTTGTGCTTTGGAAATGTGATCTTCGCCTCCATCTCTTTTCCTATCGGGACATTCGAAAGACTTGTGTCTGATCTTTCCGTAGACAAAGCATTTTATCTCACCTCCTCTGCCTCTTCCTCTTCCTCTTGCTCACGGAAAAGTGTTTATGTCGGCATATTGCCTCCCCTGTGAACTTCTTCCTCTTTCAGGGTGAGTATGAGGTTTATTTTCTTCTTCCTTTGGCTTCTTAGTTCTGTCCTGGGCAACTGCCTTGCCTCTTCTCAGACTTCGACCTCTGCCCCTTTGACCTTGCTTTCGGGTCAATTTCTCTTCTGCCTTCAAGGCCATTTGATAATCATCTTCGATATTCCTGATTGTCATCATGTTCATCTCGTCTTGAATGTCAAATCTCAGACCATTCATGTATCTGGCGACCTTTTCATCATCACTTTCATGATGACTACTCTAATGTTTATCATGTAGAACTCTTCAGTGTACTCCTTCACTGTCATCATCTTCTGCCTCAAATTTTGCATTCTTTGAAACAGGTTAATCTGGTAGTCTCTGGGTATAAACTTGGCCTTCATTTTTGCGACCAATCTATCCCAGCTTTTGATTCTTTACTTTCCTTTGCAACGCCTATCAGCCTGCAGTTCATCCCACCACAGTATTGCATGCCCTTTAAGTCTAGTGGCGGCATGTTTGACCTTCTTATCTTCCTCGACATCCTCATAGTCGAAGTATTTGTCCAGAGCTCTAAACCAATCTAGCATCTCCTCAACATCTAAGTTGCCTTCATACATCGAAATGTCCATTTTTTCTCTGGCTCCGATTCTTACAATAGCTTTGAATAGTCGTTCTTCTGTAGTGTCTTCGGCTGCGACTTCTTCTTCAGCTCCAGCCTCATTTTCACTTTTAGCCTCATTGACATCTCCAGCATCAACTGTTTGTCTCTCTGTTGTCTCCATATCATCTAGTCAAGCACAGATTTCTCTCATCTCCCTTTCCACAGTTGGATCGAGCATTTCTCGCTCTTGGCGTCTTCTAGGCGGCATTGTTCAAATTTGTTCCCTGCAGAATTCAAATCACAACTTGTCTTATGTATCCTTCCTCCTATAGAAAAAAATATTGTAAGCTCTGATACCACTCTGACACATCACCCCTACCTCATTAGGTCCTGCACGACCGCCCGATCTAGGATCGTTCTTAATCTCCCCATGAGTTGGATTGACTCTTTGATTTCCCTGCAGGGAATCCCGCACACACACAAGTGTGTATCCACAGGTCCTTATGAGTTATGCCTGCACGAACAAACACAAGGCGTTAACTCTTATCCACGTGATTGTTGATATGACCACAACCATTTATCCGAAAAGGTGCTTCGGACTTCGCAACCTCGTGAATCCAGATGTGAGTCCCCCTGACTTGAAAATCCCCGAAACCTGAAAAGGCTAACGGGAAATTGATTCCTCCCTTGACTTTACTTTGACGTGACCTTCAAGTACAGTCTAGGCCCCAGTCTTTCAGCATCTGGGATTTCGTGTATCGGCGAACTAAAATGCAACAAGTCCCATCGACGGTAGTTGAAATTGCGATATATCCTTGCCGCAAATCAATGGCTCTATTTTCCCGTGATCTGACGGTTCTGACTCTATCAGGACTTCGTGAATCGGGAGTGCACGACTCTCAAATGCGAGTCACAACTTCCTCCACTTCCCGAATTTCGAGACGACGAACTCGAGCACAAGATCAACGACTCCCATTGATCCGGATCAAATGGCCTCTATTCCTCCTGAGCTTCTGAACACCGAATGATCCTCAGCCTTATCCTCTTTTCTTCTCTGTGAGATCCAACTGACCTCTACAAATCGACAGTTCTCCACGAAGCAATTCCACTGTCCAATCAGACTTCTGAAAGATGCCTCTGCCCAAACACTCCGGCGTCAACCTTTCTGAGTTTTTGTTTCTGTTGGGGGTCTTCAACACACGCCTTCCCTTGAACTCTTCAAGGTTCTTCCCCTCCTGAGTTTTCACTCGCAGACTCAAGGATTCAAAAGGTTTTCTACACGCACTCCATGCGGCATTAGCAAATAACGTCAGGTTATTTGACCCTTCGACTCTATGCACTCCTCTACAACAACAGTTCTTCAACTTTCCCCTTGGTTGATAAAGTCTAGGACTTCAACCAGCCTGCACACACCTTGCACGGCTCTATGCTATCTCTGCACTTCTACTGGTATGAGCACAACGATATCTCTCCTGAGCTTTCTAAGATAAAACTCAGAAATTTGTCAGCGCACACCCTGCGAACGTTCACTGCACTCTTTGCAGGAATTCTCAAGAAGAGAAACAAT
This sequence comes from Picea mariana, assembly GCA_032191745.1. Classification (NCBI taxonomy): domain Eukaryota; kingdom Viridiplantae; phylum Streptophyta; class Pinopsida; order Pinales; family Pinaceae; genus Picea; species Picea mariana. Next base: position 10,540 of record JASDQU010319337.1, read on the forward strand.
TGAAACTCATACTTCCCTTCTCTCGGACTTCATACATTCACCATGAAATCACAAGCATGTACATAGCATTGAAATAAATGCATAACAGAAAAAAAAAAACAATTGTAAATATATCGTTCAACAGGTGTAAACAGTAAGCATAATAACACCATGAAATTGAGTCAACGCTTTCTTATATTAACTCAAGTGTTCCTGTACATGGGTTCTTCTCTGTGTTCATGTTCTCTATAGCTCTACAGCTTACAGAATTATGAAAAATACAATTGGGGATGATACAATGATACAAGAGAGGGTGTCTTTTACGAATTTTCCCTCCTACAGCTCCAAGCTATCTAATCAAAATTAAAAGATACCTACTTTACATTCAATACAAATAAATTCCTCCATATCCGACAGATGAGAGAAACGCTCAAGATCTATTTACAATCTCCAAAACATAAATGTAAATATGCTCCCCTAGCTATTACATTAATGTATCCTCATTCAAATTCAAAACGCTTTCAAAATGTGCATTGGTGCATTTCCAACTATCTTTGCCTTGGCACCTGCCTTGCTAGCTGCTTACGATGCTCCTACATCACTTTACTCGCAAAGAGACCAACATTTCGGGCTAGCCACAACCCCCATGAGACAAGAATAGGAAATGCTTTCCATAGAGAAAACCTTGTATTTGAGACAAGATTTAAAGCAATCCAAATTATTGTTTTTTTCCCAAAGTTAGAAAATCCCAACTGTGATCCGACCTCACTCCATACATGTTTGGAAAAAGCACAATCTAAAAATAGATGAGTGTTGGATTCCTTGGAATTCTTGCACAAATAACAAATCTTTGACCCATGTTGGCTATGTTTTTGAAGTCGATCCCAAGTGAGGACCCTTCCTTTCATAATCAACCAGAAGAAAATCACTCCTTCCAAGGGGGGGGTTATCTTCCATAACACATTATACCATCATTGTTGGTTTTCGACACCCTATTCCATCATCTGTATATAACCCAGTTTAGTAGTGTAGCATCCACTAGATTGATTAGCAACCCAATCAAGCTCATCTTCCACCTGAGACAAGTGAATAAGCACCTTTTGTAGTTCTGAAAGGAATCCAATCCAATATCGACCCCAATTTTCTTCCAACCCAACTTCCTCTTTTGTAAACCAACCCTGCCTCCAAATGGTATTCGCCTCAACATTCGCTACGTGATCTAATGTGCTTAGACCTTTCATTCTTAGGGAGTATATCAAGTCGTCCTCAACAAAAATACTTTCCTTGCACCCTCCTATAGCATCAGAACTTATTATGACCTGTTTTCCATTCCCAACCTTCCATGCCAAGGCCTTCCCAATCATAGGAAAATCAAGAGTCAAATTCCTCCACTGCGTCAAGGCACTCTAAGCAACTTTGTTTCTCTAACAAATCCAATCCACCACTAAGAGAGGGGTTATGTACTGTTATATTTGCTAATGCGGAAACACAAATATCACATAAGACAATCAATAATAATGAAGACAAGAAACACAACAATTTACATGGTTCACCCAAACATTGGGCTACGTCCACCAAGCATAGGTATCGGTTGTCTTATTATTCAGATCAAGGAGATCACAGCAGGCTCACACTCATCTCACACTCCTCTGATTACACCATTTCATCAATTCTCTTTATGCCTCTACGGGCTTACATCAATAATGAACAGAATTAGATTAGTTACATAACTAATTCTAAACTTGTGCGTTCATACCAAATTGGCATATTTGGTTGAACAAACTACCACAAAAAAGGCTCCACTAAATCTGCTCATATCTACTAAATCTGGGAAATTCGTTGGCATATTCAACAATCTCCACCTTGACAACAATTAACCTGATACCTTGCTTTTTCTTTGTTCATCACCTTTTTTGCAAGCCAGGAGAAGTCAGGCACCATCGTTGCTTCTCTAACATTACTGGTTTTGTGAACATGTCTACGTAGTTCTCTTTTATATGAACTTTTTCAAGAGAGACTCCACCTTCATCGATGACCTGTCTTACAAAATGGTACTTGATAGTTATATGTTTTTTTTTACTGTGATAGGATGGATTCTTAGCCAAGTGAATAGCACTCTGACTGTCACAAAATAACTTTACTTTGTCCTGCATCCTTCCAAACTCACCAAACAAACCTTTCAACAAAACTAACTCTTTGCAAGCATGTGAAGTAGCTACATATTCTGCTTCTATAGTGGATAAAGAAACAATATTATGTAACTTTGACATCCAACTAATAGCTCCACCTGCAAGAGTAAATGCATACCTTGAAGTCTACCTTCTCTTGTCCAGATCACCTGCAAAATCAGAATCAACATATCCACAGACTAACTCACGACCATTGTTATAGGTGATACAGTAATCACTTGTGCCCCTTAGATACCGAATCACCCATTTCACTATTTCCTAGTGCTCTTTAACTGGATTTTCCATAAACCTATTGACAACCCCAATTGCATGCCAAGTTTCTGGCCTTGTACTAACCATTGCATACATTAGACTTCTTACTGCATTAGAATATGGTATTCGAGACATATATTCATTTTCTTCTTTTGTACTAGGACATAAACTTGAAGAAAGCTTAAAATGGGAAGCCAAAGGGACTGAAATTGGTTTCACATCGTTCATACCAAG
>JASDQU010319339.1:0-13193 GCA_032191745.1 Picea mariana
AAGAGTAGAACGCCCGAAGCTGAAGGTGATGACATGCGTGGCTCTCTCCGTGAGGAACACCTGGCCTTGGTGTTTGAGCTCCGAGGCCACATGGCTAACCTGGAGTATCGTGCCCACATCATGGGCCAGCGATTGGACGAGTTTCTGGATTCTTCCCTTTCGCTCCAGCACGACAGTCTTTCGCCTTCACGGCAAGTTCCACATGAAAGACAAGAGCAGGCGATAGGTCACCAATCCCCTAGGTTTTTCATGATGTTATGGCTTTTTAGTTTTATGCTTATGTTTTATGTTAATTTAGACTTAAGGCACCTGGTCTGGTTTCCTACGGGCAGGACAGGTGCCATTAGTTTACAGTTGTTCTAACTATATACCTATGCTGGTTTCCGGCTTCCGGCAACATTTTGGTTTGCTAAGACTTTGGACTATGCACACTCTGTTACAGTTTTTTGATAATATATAATAGCAGGCTCCTCCCCTTTTTTATTTAAAAAAAAAAAACAGGACAATTTGATTAATTAACCATGCTTCATTAAGGAAATAATCACATAAAATTGTCAAACTATTGTGTATGTTTATAAATAAAAACTCTACTTAACCAAGTGAGAATGCATCAAAATCACACATACAACATTGACAACAATATGATAAGGAAGTTCACCAGACCCCCTAGCTACGTCTTTGGATTCATGAATCCCATGAATTTGCTTTATTGATTCTTCTTCAAAAGGGTTACATAAACAATCCTACAACCTGTTTCTCCTTTACAAAAACATCCCCTGAATCGATAAGCTCTCAACAAGATTTCCACAAGCTCTTTTATTTCCCTTTCTCCCTCTTCTTGACCCTCAAGAAGGGTTTATATAACATCTTCATCTCAACCACATCAATAATTTCATGGAGATAATATCTCTTAAGATCCCCTAAATTAGGATCTTGACATATCTCAAGGGATTGGTTTGAGAATATCTCTCAACAGTCCATGAAAATCTGAAAATCTGAACTCTCCTTAGGACTCTCCTTGATGATGCTTGAATTTTCAAGCATTTCTGACCGTGGAAATTAAACTTGGTTATGCTTGAATTTTCAAGCATTTCAGGCCTAGTGACACACTGTGCAGAATCTTACAATAACATAGGTTGCAGATTAAATCAGAGAAAGACAACAAAACGAGAGATGGGAAAGAGATTTGAGGAGTTAGAGATATTAAGTGAATAGTACCATATACGAATTCCGATTCAAGTGAATAGTACCATAGACGAATTCCGATTCTGATTGCGAGGAGAGAAAATTGATGATGCACGAATTTCGAAGCATTTCAGGCTCGGGACAAAAAAATTATGCTACTTAAATTTTCAGGCATTTCAGGTCCAGCTAAAAAAGTTGATGATGCTTTGAATTTTCCAGAAAAAATGATGATGCTTGAATTTTTAAGCTTTTCAAGCCTAATGACACTGGCTTACAATGAGACAGGTTGCAGATTAAATAAGAGAAAGACAAGAAAACAAGAGACGGGAAACATATACGAGTTTGAGATAAGTAGATAGTACACGGAACTGATACAAGTGAATAGCACCATACACGGAACTGATCCAAGTGAATAGTACCATACACGAATTCGGATTCGGATGAAGAGGAGAGAAAGTTCACGATGCATGAATTTTCAAGCATTACAGGCTTAGGAGAAAAAATTGATTATGTTAAAGCATTTCAGGCCCAGGAAATTTTTTTTGATAATGCTTGAATTTTCGGAAAAAATGACTATGCTTTAATTTTCAAGCATTTCAGGCCTAGTGACACAAGGTGCAGCAGATTACATTGACAAAGGCTGCAGGAGCTTACAATGATCGATGGGTGTTCTAAATTTCGTCTAAACAAAGTAGTCCCGAAACAATCTTGAAAGGCTCTCCATCCAACATTTGTCAACAAATTATGGGAAAGAGACAAGTTTTAGAATTACCTCTGATCTGATGAAGCACTTGATATACTGAGCAGCAACGTCCCCAAATAAAAGCTGAAATAACCTCACAAACAAAATGGATTGGATTACTGTTGGGTTGCTCTATCACTTCGAAATTTATCCGTTCTGAAAAGCCCTAGTCTAAACCTCTCTGGTCTGATGAGGAACTGGATATACTGAGCAACGGCGTGTCCCAAAAGAGAAACTCAAATAACCTCAAATACAAAATGGATTGGATCGCTGTCGGCTTACTCTGTCATATTCTTCGAAATTTATGGCTTGCCCGCGGAACGGAAGTCGAACGCATTCTTTCCCTCAATAGTGAAGGCGATAAGAGAATATATTACGGGCTGCACTCGGTATGAACTTCAATGTGAAGGCCAAAAGTGAAGATATCGCTGGGCAATTTTCGTAGCAGTCGGTTTAGCCTGGCAATTGTCGGATCACTGGCTTGCCCGCGGAACGGAAGTCAAACGCATCCTTTGTCTCAATAGTGAAGATATTACCGGGTGCACTCGGTATGAACTTCAATGTGAAGGCCAAAAGTGAAGTTATCGCTGGGCAATTTTCGTAGCAGTCGGTATAGCCCGGCAATTGTCGGATCACTGGCTTGTCCGCGGAACGGAAGTCAAACGCATCCTTTGCCTAATATACGTCAAAAAGGCTTAAACCTATTGACTATGAACATATTTAATAGGTTTTTAGTGTTTACTCAGTTTTATAAGGACAAATTTAAATATTGATGGAATATTTTTAGTAGTCCCAATAAATCAATGGTTGTGATTTCAACCACTAACTTCCTCACTATTATAAAATAATCCCTTTTAAAATAATGAAAAATACATAATTATGAGAACCCTATCTCATGTATTAAACATTTTACAAATGTCATTTTGCCCCTAAATATCGACAATACATTATCGCTAGCATGTGAATTCCAATTGACTTCATTCGAAATACATCGAAAAGCTCAATGTGAGCTCTTTGTTGATTGGACAATGTTAGCAGTATTTCAAGCCAAGTGAAAATATGTCGACTGTGAAGATCCCCTGGATCAGTACAATAAGAAGCCTTCTATACCATGGGCCCCTCTCACCAAGGTTGATACTATACATGTTGAACTAATTCTTCATCTACAACTGACACTCCAATGCATGGCCTATACTACTAAAGACCGTGACTAGATACTAGAGGGAAAAGTATGGCATTCATGAGGTTGTGATGAAATGTCTTCTCTACATGGCCCTTGTTTAGTGTTAAACGAGGATGTGATGCAATGTCTTCTATTCATATTGAGGAGAAATGTTGAGAATTGTGGTGTTATCTCCACTTTTTTGCCATGACCAACTTTAATTTTTAATCATTATTGTCATATTATGTGGTTAAGGGTAACCTTATACATGTAGGCTCAAAACCCTAACTCGGAAAAACATCCATTCTTGTGTTGTGTATAAATTCACCCAACTCTCATTTGTATTCTCACTCAAGCGATTCACTCTCATTCTTAATAATTTTAATAATTTTATTCCCCTAAAGACACTTATTTAATCTTGCAATCTCTTCTGTTTGGATTTTTCTCTCTTTAACAAATCTCTATTTAATCTTGCAATCTCTTCTGTTTGGATTTTTCTCTCTTTAACAAATCTCTTTCTTGATTATTTTACTTTCTCTTAAGATTTTGTTACCTATCCTAGATCTAGTATAATTTTCTCTTATTAATTAAGGTTTTGGAGTGGTTCCCTTCAATTTTCTCTATCTCCATTCAATATCAAATAATACAACAAAGTGTTGTGTGTGAAAAATCGCAACATCATACCAACGAAGTATTATTTGTGGAACATTACAAGTTGCAATAAAATTTAGATGTTTTTTTTATCCAGTTCATTGGTTTTTCTATCATTTATAACAAGAGATGTTTTTCAAATTACAAGTAATGCAAATGCATTTATATTAGAGGACATAATGTCAAAAGATTGGATTATTGTTAGAACCCACTTTGAGATGGACAAGGATTGTGAATGTGTGCAGTTAGAAACTCTTTGAATCTTAGGGTTGCAATTTGTTTAAATGCTATTACCATTTTTCCATACCTCAAAATATTATCATTTTTTCATACTTCAAAATTAAAAAAGAGAAAACATTAAACACCAACATAAAACTGCAACTAAAACCAAAGCCACCAAAAATTTGAAATAGATTCAACTATTATAAAAGTTAACAAAAAAAAAGTTCACTAAATTTTTTATTCCCTGATTCAACACAAAGGTATACAATACGTCAAAATATTACCATTTTTCCATACCTCAAAATATATTACCATTTTTCCATACCTCAAAATAAAAAGAGAAAAGATTAAACACCAACATGAACTTGCAACTAAAACCAAAGCCATCAAAAAAATTGAAGTAGATTCAACTATTATAAAAGTTAACCAAAAAAAAAAAGTCCACGAAATCTTTTATTCCCTCATTCAACAGGAACCTGCAACTAAAACCAAGGCCACCAAAAAATATTAAAGTAGATTCAACTATTATAAAAGTTAACCAAAAAAAAAAAAGGTCCACCAAATCTTTTATTCCCTGATTCAACACAAAGGTAGACAAATATATAGATAGATATATTCAATATTTTTAATGATAAATATCAATAAATATTTAATAATAAATTCATAAATATGTTAAAATATTTAATTATACTTAAATACCGTCCATCTAAGTTAAACATTTTCATATAAAATTAATTAAAATCAAACATTGCAAATAATTTACTAAATTTAATCGTAAATTTAATCATAAATTATGCTTAATAATCAAACACAATTAATCATAAACCATAGCAGTAGCATCTATGTACCTTATTAACTGAAACACACATAACCATAAACCATAGCAGCAGCGTCTATATGGCGCCATATACCTAATATTGGTATTACAGTCTCACAGTCGAGGATGATTTAGTGGTGGCGGGGCTTAAGTAACCAATTGCAGATGATAAAAAGGCCCGCTGAAAACATTATAAACATCACGACAAGTGTTATTTTTACTGTAACCCAACACCGGTTTTCAACTAGGGAATCGCGAAGTGGCCGTCCGTCTCTCTTAGGACTGAACTCTCGAAAACATATGACCAGGAGGCCAAGAAAGGTTGCGCTGGACGTCAGCGCTGAGAGAGAGACTATAGTATGCCTTATCACAGGAGGGACTTCCTGTCCATGTATAACAGAGGCGAGAGAGAGAATCAATCCATGAACGCCGCAGAAAAGAGTTGCTATGTCTTTTATATGCCATCTATCGTTGCCATGCTCTGGATTTAACTCAATAACAGTACGATCTGCGGCCTCTGGACGTGAAATCTGTCCATTATCGTGGGGAACAAGCAGCGGATTATCATCATTAATTTCCATTTGCTGCTGTTGCAGGTCAGCCATCTCAATAGCAGTATTATCTGCAGTGTTTGGCTCTAACTGCAGTATTTGTCCATCCCTGTCGGATACGACACTCCCCACACTCTCGTCTGTTACAACATCATGATCTGCAGCGATTGTTGCCATGAGAAACCTGATAGTCCAAATCAAAGCGAGCATTCAATTAGTAACTCCCTTTGGGAAGCCATGTCGAGTAATTTAGATCAATTTATAGATATTAAGCTATCGGTGGCCAAAATAAATGGCGAATTGGACTGGAAGTTTACGTCCAACATACCACAAAACCATCAAATATTAAACCAGAGAAAGACAAGAAAATGAGAGACTGGAAAATAATATGAGGAATTCAATATCGCAAGTGTATAGTGTGCAACAATACCTTAATGGAATAACAATAGGAATATATACTGCATCTCCGTTAACGTTAGGAATATTTACTGCATCTCCGTTAACGTCAAAGTAAAACATACGAGTAAACCATAAAATATTAAATCAGAAGAAGACAAAAAAACGAAAGATGGGAAAAATATATGAGGAGTTTGAGATCTCAAGTGTATAACTCCATACACGATTTCGGATTGGGACGACGAGGAGAAAAAAATGATGATGAATAGGTTTTCAAGCATTTCAGGCCCAGTGGCACAGGCCGCAGAAGCATACAATGAGTGATGGGCGTTCAAAACACAACAAAATCTTTAAAAAGAAAAGTCAAAAGGATATAGAAGAAGTAGTCATGAAACAATCTTGTACTATAAAACATTTGTCAATGAGGATAGAATAGTGATGATGCATGAATTTTCAAGTATTCCGGACTAGGAGAAAAAACTGACGATGCTTGAATTTTCAAGCATTTCTGGCCGTGGAAATTAAGCTTGGTTATGCTTGAATTTTCAAGCATTTCAGGCCTAGAGACACACTGTGCAGAATCTTACAATAACATAGGTTGCAGATTAAATTAGAGAAAGACAACAACACGAGAGATGGGAAAGAGATTTGAGGAGTTAGATATCTTAAGTGAATAGTACCATATACGAATTCCGATTCAAGTGAATAGTACCATAGACGAAATCCGATTCTGATGGCGAGGAGAGAAAATTGATGATGCACGAATTTCGAAGCATTTCAGGCTCGGGACAAAAAAATTATGCTACTTAAATTTTCAGGCATTTTAGGCCCAGCTAAAAAAGTTGATGATGCTTTGAATTTTCCAGAAAAAATGATGATGCTTGAATTTTGAAGCTTTTCAAGTTTAATGACATTGGCTTATAATGAGATAGGTTGCAGATTAAACAAGGCTACATGATAGCAAATACCTGCGGAAGTTTGAATACATGAAAACAATGCAAGAGAGTAATTCATAGTAAGAAATTAAAATGTTTTAAAAATAGTATAGATAATATATTGCTAATGGTATCTACAATTATATTTACATAATAAGATATGAATATAAAATGAAAATGTTATTTAAATAAATTTGTAGTAAAAATATGAAATTTGTAGATTATTCAAATTTTAAATTTAATTTTATTTTGATTTAAAATGAAGTTATAAATATTTATATTGTCAATAGTAAGTTTTTTTTAATGAAACATTAATTTTTTTTCCACTCAAGTGCATAGATTGCAGGACGCATGTATGTAACTTGCTAAACCTAACTTAGACTGACAGTATGTTTTTTAATAAAACATGAAACATTAATTTTTTTTTATTAATGTGCAATAAGATCTCAATTTTATTTGCCAATAACATAACAAATAAATAAATATAAATATTTAAAAAAATAATAAAATTTAATATTTAATCTAAAACTATAGAAAATCTCAACACATTTTTGGTAAACAAAAGAAAATAAATAATATTTTTTTATTATTTAAAAATTAATATAAATTAATTTATTACAATTAAGCTTCCTCAAAGGAAGTGAATATTGCACTCCATGTTCTTTTGCTTTGATAGATCGACAATGAAATGTAAGGAGCTAAAAACATAAAAAGAGATATTTAATATTATTTTAATATTATTGAATGTACCCACTTTTATCCATAAAAGCCTACAACATAATAAATAACATTACAATTGCATTGGAAGGAGTCAAGGCTGTAATAAGACTTTAAAGTCTTTGGCCAATAAGATATGAGATAAATCACATTTAAAATTTCACTAAAAATATTATTTATCAAAATTTTAGTAAAACTTTGGTAAAATAGATACATATTTTATAGTCAACCATTGATTAATACTTAATCAACACTAACTCAATGTTATATACCAGCCTATAAGAGAAAGACAAGAAAACAAGAAACGGGAAACATATACTAGTTTGAGATAAGTAGATAGTACACGGAACTGATACAAGTGAATAGCACCATACACAGAACTGATCCAAGTGAATAGTACCATACACGAATTCGGATTCGGATGAAGAGGAGAGAAAGTTCACGATGCATGAATTTTCAAGCATTACAGGCTTAGGAGAAAAAATTGATTATGTTCAAGCATTTCAGGCCCAGGAAAAAAAATTGATAATGCTTGAATTTTCGGAAAAAATGACTATGCTTTAATTTTCAAGCATTTCAGGCCTAGTGACACAAGGTGCAGAAGCTTACATTGACAAAGGCTGCAGGAGCTTACAATGATCGATGGGTGTTCTAAATTTCTTCTAAACAAAGTAGTCCCGAAACAATCTTGAAAGGCTCTCCATCCAACATTTGTCAACAAATTATGGGAAAGACAAGTTTTAGAATTACCTCTGATCTGATGAAGCACTTGATATACTGAGCAGCAACGTCCCCAAATAAAAGCTGAAATAACCTCACAAACAAAATGGATTGGATTACTGTTGGGTTGCTCTATCACTTCGAAATTTATCCGTTCTGAAAATCCCTAGTCTAAACCTCTCTGGTCTGATGAGGAATTGGATATACTGAGCAACGGCGTGTCCCAAAAGAGAAACTCAAATAACCTCAAATACAAAATGGATTGGATCGCTGTCGGCTTACTCTGTCATATTCTTCGAAATTTATTGCTTGCCCGCGGAACGGAAGTCGAACGCATTCTTTCCCTCAATAGTGAGGGCGATAAGAGAATATATTACAGGCTGCACTAGGTATGAACTCCAATGTGAAGGCCAAAAGTGAAGATATCGCTGGGCAATTTTCGTAGCAGTCCGTATAGCCCGGCTTACCCGCGGAACGGAAGTCAAACGCATCCTTTGCCTCAATAGGGTTCAGAGGTGGACGGTGGATGGAAGGAGTTTGCGGGAAGGTTCAGAGGTGAACGGTGGTGGAAGGAAGGAGTTGGCTGGAAGTAGAAGTAGGTAGTGTGTTCAGAAAGTGACTGGTGTGCTTAAAAAATCACTGGTCAGGGATAAAGGTGAAGGTGTGTTCAGAAAATCACTGGTCAAGGATAAAGGTGAAGGAAACTGAAGGTGTGCTTAGAAAATACTGGTCAAAGATAAAGGTCAAGGTCAAAGGTTTAGGTTGGTCTAGAAAATGAAACCTTAATCAATCATTCATACTTGGCAATCAGCTAGTATGATTAAGTAAAAGTATAAAAATAAACATGTAAACTGATATCTTTATAATAGTGAGAAAGTCAGTGGTTGAAATCACAATTATTGATTTATTGGGACTACTAAAAATATTCTATTAATATTTAATCTTGTCCATACAAAACTGATTAAACACTAAAAACTTATGATCAATAAGTTTACACGTTTTAACATAATTAACAAATGCATGAACTTCAATGTGAAGGCCAAAAGTGAAGATATCGCTGGGCAATTTTCTTAGCAGTCGGTATAGCCCGGCAATTGTCGGATCACTGGCTTGCCCGCGGAACGGAAGTCAAACGCATCCTTTGCCTCAATAGTGAAGATATTACCGAGTGCCCTCGGTATGAACTTCAATGTGAAGGCCAAAAGTGAAATATTACCGGGCAATATTCGTCCGGTACAACATCATAATCTGCAACGATTGTTGCCATGAGGAACCTAATAGTCCAAATCAAAGCGACCATTCAATTAGTAACACCATTTGGGAAGCCATGTCAAGTAATTTAGAAGTGACACAGGCCACAGAAGCATACAATGATTGATGGGCGTTCAATCATTATTGCAGTGTTTGGATCTAACTCTGAAATTTTCCAATTTGCATGATGGGTATACCATAGTAAAAATCATGGAATGGAGATGGACTTTTTCTTGCATACTCATGATGAAAGACTGCCAGATAATTGGGCGACCATCGTGTCGGGACAAGATGTCAATACACCTAGTGCTAGCGCCACAACCCTTTGATAAATGGGCAGTAGATTTCATTGGACCCATTAACCCCGCTACGCGACACTAGGTGGCAGGTGCCTTGCGATGGCTAGTGCTTGGCATGGGCGCTCGGAACCGAGGGATACCAATCGGGGTAGGGGCGGCCGGTCAGATGGTTGATCCCCCATGATGGGTATACCATAGTAAGAATCATGGAATGGAGATGGACTTTTTCTTGCATACTCATGATGAATGACTCAACATATAGTAAAACATAAATATATATGTCATATATAGATGAGTATGGGTAAATTTTCAACTTATTCCGATTCATTCATAACTTACTCCGATTCATAACTTACTCCGACTCATTAAGTTTCCCTAACTATTAATGAAAAACAGCTATAGCTCTGCTGTCGGAATTATAGAAATGAGTACAGGCCACTATAGAGGTAGGGGCGGCGGGGTGCAGTAGACCGTTTGGCAGTATAGCTTCCTTTCCATTTCAGTATGCATAAGATGCTGGCCCACTGATAAGCATTTTTAGGATAATTAATAAGAGCACAGTTGGTTGTTTTAGAATTTTTTATTTGACAAATTTATTTAAAACTACATAAAATTAATTTTTAAAGATCGCAACAATAAATCTAGGAGAAATACCAAATCAAAGTGAAATGATTTCCTATTGACTACAATATATCCTGCGGGTATAAAAATATGATCAAACTCGGAGAAAGAGAATAGCTTATGGACACGGGGATGATACGTAGTGTCATGAATCTCTCTATGGATCCGTTACGGCTAACGAGAAACCCTAATGTATTTTATTACTTCATGTCAATTGATAGACCCTATAACCGCCTCATCACGATACTTACAACGTTTGGTGGCAATAGTTACGACTCTTCAAGTTATAAAAGACCAAGGAACCTTGCCGAGTCGCCACGAATGATGATAGTTTAAGGAATGGTGGGGAGATTTAAATGACACTTATATAGTTAATAAAAAATTCAATGTTAAAAGATGTAGCGGTTTTTTTTGGTTGTTTTGTAAATCAGTGGACTTATTATCATCAAAACATCCAAAATAAAACATCCAAAATATTAACAATAAGATAATGAAATTATTTATCAATCAAAAAATTAATTAAATAATAAATAATAATTTTTTTATATATAAACTAAAAAATTAATTATATATTGTCCTTGAGGTGTAGGACAGTCGGTGACTGAGTGTGTTGTTAAGCTACTTCGTGATGTTAAAGTCAACAGTTCGAAACCTGCTGGGACAAAAAAATCCAACCATATTAAGGGTTGGTGTGGCTCAGGTCGAGTGCTTAGCCAACAAGTCCCGCACAAATTAACAAACAAAAAAATTAAAAATTAATTATATATTCTTTAAAACACTTTTTTGAAATTCAAAATTATTTATCTTATAAAGTTGTAATTATACTAAACAATCAAATTACATATTATTATTATCCACCAATTTTATCTCTAATTTCTAAATACATTGGACCATCTTTTTAAAACTTAGTTAACAAATGAATAATAATATTTTATATATAATTTACATGAAAATCTCTAATTTCTAAATACATTGGACCATCCATTTAAAACTTAGTTAATTGATGAATAATACTATTTTATATAGTTTATATGAAATTGAGTCGATATTCCTTGAAATACTTTTTCCTTTTTCATACCTGCACGATATATACTAATCGCTTGAAATTTAAATGTATTTTAGTTTTGTATTAATTAATTTATCTATTATTATTAATAAGATATTATTTTTGAATATTTTTTATTTATTCAGATCTTTGTTACATAGAATATATATTAATGGATTGAGATTTAAATGTATTTGATTTTTGTATTAATTGTTTGGGATTTAGTTTATTTTGAATAATAAATATATTATTAAATAAAAAATTAAGGTTAAAATGTCTGTGATAAAAATTTAGAGGAAAAAAGAAAATTAAAGTATTATAAAGAAGTAATCAATCCTAATCTAAATAATAAAAAATCTCTTTTTTGACTAGTGTAAAGAAAAAAGAAAAACATTGCTAAAATAAGAACAAATTCTCATAAACTTCATAGTGAAAGAGTTGGTCAATTCCTAAAACACCATGGGATGAAATTAAATTGTCCAACAATTAGATCTAATGTGCAAATTTTTATTAATTTTAATTTTAAAAATTATTTTCTAATTTATAAAATTTGCAAATTTTATTTTTTATTGGTTAAAAAATTCTTTTGATTATTTTGACAACTATTATTGAATTCAAGTATACAATTTTTCTATAAAATTGTAATTTTCCATTGTTTAAATTATATTTTTCCTTTTTGTCTTAGAGATAAAATTCACCCAGAGATGCACGCCTCTTAAAATTATCAATCCAATAATAGTCTTCCTTTTTGTTTGACATTTTCAAAGGTGTGTTTACTTATTTATTTAAAATACCTCCCCACATCACAATTAATAGAATGAACGCAACACACTTACTGGACCAAAGGTTAAACGATCCGTAGTCGTAGTTGTGGTCATGGTGGGTTGGTTTGTATGAGTGCTCCAGTGAGTTCATCTATGCTCTTGTAGCTTTTCTACATTCGCGATGACAATAAAAAACCAGAATAGAGGCTTTACACAGTCACTCAACACTCGGAGGGATATAACTTAGAACCGAGAATTAAAGGCAACTGCCTTGCTACTCCTTGAAACCACCTGCCTTCCCCCCTATGGAGAATCTGGAAGATATCTTTCTTCCCCCCTCTCGAGAATTTAAAAGGTATCTGCAACCAAATTTTATTGAATTTGTGCCAAATTTATTCACATTCAGATAACATTAGTGTATTTGGTAACTATGCTAAAAACTCCTCTAACATCCAAATTATACAAATTTAACAATCTAAATATACAATTCCAATCATTTCTACAAAATTTATCAATAAATATAAAAAATCCCCCCAAAAAACTTTTAGAGTAAGCTATTTTTATCTGGTTTCACAACTATCAAAATAGAATATTTTAAAAATATTGAAAAATAAAAAATCTCCAAACACACCACCTACATCATACGATTTCGTATTAATTTTCCATATGATGTCATCGTCGTTGATAATGGCGGTCAATATCGAGCCTGCTACACAACATTGAATGTTGCGGTAGGTGGTTTGTAGGCCGTTGGATTCGAAAGCGATTCAAATCCAATGACCTACAAACCACCTGCAACAACATTCAATGTTGCGTAGAAGCCTGGATATTTTTCTTCATTGAAAATAATCTCGATGGAAGGTCGCAATCATCTTAGATAGGATCATGAAGAATGACATAGGCTAAAAACTAAACGAAGTGCACCTTTACCGACCATTGTTTTACGTGTACAAATCTTGTCTATGAAACTCTGGTCGACGACCCCATCCCCTCTCTTGACTGTACCAATCCCGTGTACAAAAATCCGCCGCCTGCCCCTGCCCATCTCCTCTCTCAGTGAACCCCTTCAGGTGGTAAATTTTTTGGGTGCCCGGACGACGCTGCCACCTCTTTCC
>JASDQU010319344.1:0-13302 GCA_032191745.1 Picea mariana
GTGTCAAATTCCTCAACACTAATCCTCTTATTGGTGAAGTAGCACTGACTTCGACTTCTTCTTCACTCGTCTATTTTCTTCTTTCTTCTCTTACTCTTTCTTCTACTCCAATTGCTTCAATATATGATAGTTTATCTTCTTGATTACAAATGTGCAAGGGAGTGGTACAAAGGGGGGTATGTCCATCTTCTTATGACATTCCTTGTGATGTGACCTAGGTAGTTTTTTACTCGGAGCCACACAATACCATCTACTATCACTAATTATTATCCCCCACCACTAGGGGAGCCTCCATCTTATGTTCCTTCCTGTGCACCACAAATATTTGCACTATCTTCCTCTCCTTCATGTGCACCACTACTTGGCGCTCCATCTTACTCTTCTTTCTATGCATTGCTACTCGATGCTCTATCTTCCCCTAAATTTGTGGTACTCTGCAACAGCCAATGGGTTCGGACTTCACCTATGGGACCCCTATTACCATGATAACTATTGCCACTACTACTACTACTGATATCCCCACTTTACACCCTATCCTCAATGCCACACATCTTTGCGGGCCTATCTTCATATGTGCTCCTCCTTGGCACAACACACTCTTTGACACTTCCACTTGGTGTGGTCTCTTTTCTCTTCAGCTTGGGCCTGACTCCTTTTCACGTGCCCTTTTCTAACTCTCTACTACTCCTTTTCTTTTCTTTCCATCTTAACTAAACTCTTCTTTCATATCTCTCAACTCTTTTACTCCTTTGGGTCCATCCCACACCTCACTTCATCTCAACAACTTCTGGATCCTCCTCAATAGATCCAACTCCTATTTCATTTTCCCCCATCTTTGCAACCCCCCCCAATGTTAGGGGGTTTACTCGGCCATTCATTCGGGCTCCATACGCATTATCCCCTTTTCCACGAACATCGTCTTGATCCAAAGTGGGATTTCTTCTAGCATCCTCTTTCTTGGAACTTCTGCAATATTCCTTTCAGCCTCGCTAAAAGTATCATCTTTTTTTACAACAAATTCAATAATATATCCCTCCTTTACTCAATAAAACAAAAAATAAATGGCTGAAGTCCACTTATTGTCTAATGTCTTCAACCTTTCAAGTGTGGCTTGATCCCAAACCACTGGTTCTAAAGGTCACAAAGCATAATTGGTAGCAGTTTTCCTTTTCAGCCATTCATACAACAAACATGGAAATTCAACGAAGAAAATCATGTGCATATTAGTATAGAGATACTTATCTTTCCATCACTTCACATTCACTCTTATACCTTGAGTTTCTCGCAGGGTGAACTAAGTTGCTTTGCAGATAGACAGTCTTGAATTTCCTCCTGAGATGGATACCACCTCATTTCTCATCTTCATTGTTCAATACAATACTTTTAGGTCTTGACAATGGAACCATTTTTGGGGTCATTTCACACTTGCATGCATCCTTCCTCACACTGAGGGGTTTTAGACCCAGGGTTCGTCCATAGTTGACCAACAAAACCCTAGAGCATCGACATATCAATCCTCAACCAAGGATGAAGAAGGTCTCACCAATGATGCAGAGAGGATCACAGAGACCATAAGGTCTTGTGTCAGTGAAGAAGGATTAAACACAAAAAAATTCATCTCGGTTAATATGCATACAACCCATAGTTGACACACTACCGCTGATCATAAGTAAAACAATACACACACATATCCAAATATCACATAAAGAACACATGATACATCATAATCATTACAGTTTTGTTATCATTATCATTCCATCACAACACAAGCATACATTACTTAAATCATGTATGACAACAACATAGTCTATGCATCTTTGGATAAGTTTCCAGATATGCAATATATTGTTCCATGCACATTCTCTCCGATCCTAGATGTATGATAGACTCAGACTCATACTTAAAAGTATTACAAAATTACAATGTCACAGAGAATCGAAGCGATCTCTTGCACCATGGACAACTAACATCAACAACTTCATGAATTCTTTGATGGATTGTCTAACTCTCCTTCTGATGTCATTGCTTCCTTTAATATCTTGCTCTTATCTGGAGCACTGCCTTGGGAATTTTGGCTCCACTCGCTCTACTGACCAACTGCCTCACATGATTCTTGCACCTTCCTGTGGTCCATGTAGCCTTTGTATAATCATGGAAATATTAAATTCCTTTCTAGCTCGAGCTATGTCTACTCCAGGATCTCTTGTGTTATAAGAAATAATCATTCGGGAAGATTTCCTGATGATTTTGTTCTTGATTCTGATGAGCGTCTTCTTGATTTTCGACACAATTGACAAAACACGGACTGAGGTGCACTTTGGTAGAATTTATGCTTTGTGAACAATCAAAACTTGATCCATTACAAACTTCTTAACAATCCTCATGTCGTTGTTTGCAAAAAACTTTGGATTGAGTGCACATAACTTTGTTTGTTCATGCGTGGGATATTAACCCAAAACTTTGGGTGCCAACAACTTGCACCGATTCTAGCTCGGTGTTGGATGATTCAAAAGTAATGACTATCGCTGGATTGAAATGAAACACTCTCCTCTAGGTACTGATGCACAGTGAAGGGGGGAGAGACGTGCTTTCTATCATCTAGTGTGCTCGATATGGGGACTCCATTGTTGGATCAATCACCAATTATTGACACAGTGTGTCAAATTTTTTTGTTGACTCTTTTTTCATTATCTATTGCATTATCAATTTCCCCTTGAGTTCCTTGAGGAGGCTCGGGATGGGTGTGGACATATTTTGTACTACCCATGCTAGGGTGTTGGTGTGAGGCCCTTTATTGTTGTTGTGATCGGGTGCCACCATATGCATGGTGAATTTGCAACAAGGGAGTTAGTGTGCATGCTTCCTTGTTGGATTATGGGCTTGAACCTTGGTTGTGAATTGCTCATAGTTTCTTCAGAGGTGAAATCCATGCTAGTGGTGTTTGTGTCTTTTTTCGCTTGGGCACCTTGTCTTTGTCAGATTCCCTACCCGCATCAACTCGCGTTATCTGACCCATGAGTTGTTTACCCTTTATTTGGGATGTCTCCTCTTGTTGCTACTTGGTCATCGATTCCTTGTCTTTCCATTGAGTTTCTTCTACCCTTTTTCTCTCCTATATCCTTTTCATTCTTGTCTCTAGCCACTCTAGCTCATCATTAGGTGTAGATTTAAGGTGTTTAGGCTATTATGCAATGCCCTGCTTACTATCTTCTTCAGTGATACATAATGGAAGCATTGTGGTTTCAGCCTTTTTGTTTGTGCATGGGTAAATAAAGACATTATGAAAAGTGAATTCAAATAAGAGGAAGTCCTCATACTTGTCCATGAGACTACATGGTCATTGTGGGACAGATGCCACCGCTTTGACCATTTCATCAAAGCATAGATGAAATGAAGTGGCAGTCCTATCCTTGGTGTGTTGGAGCTCTAGTTATTTCTATGTCAGGAACCACCGAGAGTTGTTGGTCATATTTCTGATGTGGTGGTGGTTTCCATACAACCATGGCCAGAAGGAGTATCACCCAATTGTAGTGAAACTCCCTACTGAGATCCTATGCATCCAGACAATCAATTATGAATTTCTTTATCATGTATCATTCCCACACCATATGAATTCCATCGACATAGTGTGTTTCGATGATGAATACCCTCATTAGGAATTCATCCTTACAACATTTGTGTAGAATTTTTCATGCCATTTGTTGCGTGGTGAACCAGATTCTACTCTCATTTATCTCTGGTATGATGAATCCTATGTTTCCCCTATGTGTGCCATACTTATAGTACACATCCTTGTATGTTTCATCCTTCATGATTAGTACTATGGATATATATTCTCTAGTTGTAGGGAGGCCTATGACTAAGCTCATTGTAATGAATTCCATCAGATTTGGTTTGTTGAACCAAAGGACCCCTCCATGCATGTGGGTGAGTAAGAATTGCATGCACTAGTTGATGGATTTGCTGCATCCAAAGTGTGGGAAATTTGATAGAGACATTATCCCTGACTGCTTCATAATCTTCGCCCATTCCTATATGGCCAATTTCTAGCTTTCGTCTGGCCATGTAATGATCATTTCATACTCACTGAACTGCAGTTATGGGAAGTATTCCACGTCTTGTATATTGAAGTCCACGGATTTTAGTTTTGGAACCATGCCATATAGATATTTTGTGATAGGTACATTCTCTGGTATGTTAGGATCAAGAATGAATCGGTCCTTGGATGCTTAGAATTTATGTCTTATGTGGGGTTTACTTGGGGAGGCCATTATCCTTAGTGAAGGCTTAACACTTATAGGTTTTTGCACTATTAGTTGGTGTTCATAATATTTGTATTGAAACTATTATGGCGACTGAGTATGAAACCCAACTTCCTTGAACTTTTGACACTTTGTGACCTGGGTACTCTCCACTCAACTCTTAACTATATTCTTAGCTTCCTTTGCAAAAATAAAGAAGTGAAGTGTGGCCTTGGGATGTTAAATATGTCAAGGGTGACTTTATCCCAATGATACTTGACTGTTGAGTTGTCATAATGGTATTCATAGAGGTTTGTACCATCATAATTGTCGTGCACCATAGGGAATTAATTCCATAGCTAATTTCCTTTCCCCAGGTTTCCTTCACATGTCCTAGGGATAACTATGCACTTATTCGCCACCATATATGCATGCGTCCTATCAGCCAACTGTTAGATCTCGCTATTTCATCCTTTTGATTGTATTATGGCATTTAAACCTTAATCTTTCTCGAATGTGAAAAATCCTTTCCATGTATGACCTATCGCATCCCACTTTATTCTGTTGAGTTGTCTAATTCTCCTATTTATTACTTCAACAACAACTAATCTACTTCCTAAGTCCTATTCTACCGAAGCGCAATTCATGTCTATTGCACACCCCCACTCTGCTCTGGGTATTCCATCCCATCATATCTAACCCCGGTGGACCACGAGGCTTCTATAATTGAATATTGTTCCTTATCCCTTTCCATGGTTGTTCGTTGGTTCTTGTTGGTGGTACCATGCTATTCAGACTAGTGTAAAACTCTTGGACTAGTTGCAACTCTGGCTGACACTGCTCATCTTGTGGTTCAACCTTTTCCAAGGCAACCTGTTATGTGGAGGTAATTTTCGATGCGGTGTGTTCAAATGTCTTATGAGTCCTTTTTGTGTCAGAATTTTTCTTATCAATCCAATGCTTTTCATAAGAACACATATGTTACTGGGAATTTGTCGTTGGCCAAAATATTTCCTTGATCGAATCGACCACCTAGGTCTAAGATTGTAGACTCTTGTGGTTCTTTTCCTACCAATATGCAGATATTCCTTCCATTACTATGTCTAGTGCTTGCATTCTGTTAAGGAATGTATCCACTGATTTTGTCCCATCAAACTAAGGTAAGTTGTAGAATCCTAATCCAATATCGCACATAATTTTGGTGATTCATGTGCATATCATGGTTGATACTTCATATAGCTTATTCTTCCATCTCTCCATAGCATAAGTTTTATAGGAGTGTACACTTCTCCAACTTAGATTGCCATTGGTTGTTGGATTCACATAATCCTCCTTGCAGCCCGTGATGTTATAGATATTTTCTATGATCAATCTTTACGCATATTTATTCATTGTATTTTTGTATCTATTTCCCTAATTTGGGTCTATTAGTGCAACTATGCACAAGCTCTCTGTATCAAAGGACATTTGATGTTGCTTCAGGTTCAATACTCTGTTGTTATCAAATGCCCAGTCAATGTGATGCAGGAGCATCGCCAACTCAACAAGCGTGGATCCAGTGCATGCGTTTTTAAACACATGACATATAAGCTTGACAACTCTTTTTGAATTTTCATTTAAGATGAAGCGCCATATCCTTCAATGAAACATTTATGAAGGAGCGCCTGTTTTATTGTATCAGACCTCGAGCCATACACTCTTGTCTGAAATAGATAGGAGGCATTTAATCTAGTTAATGCAGGTAGATATATGTTTAAGTCTAGATTAGACAGTTTAGAATTCTTGAGGGAAAACTGATATAGACACCCTCCTTTGTACATTATTCAAGATTATTCAGAAGCATTCAGAAGAGAGAGAAAGGAGAGAAATTGTGAAGAACACCCATGTACAGATGTTTTTGAATTAATAGAAGAGAGTCTTTGATTCAATTTTATGGTGGTGTTATTTCTCTGTGTGTATTGTTCATGTACTTATGAATGTTTGTTTCTGGTGATGCATTTGATTTGAATATGCTGTGCATGTGATTTCAGGGTTTAAACTGAAGTCTGAGAGAAGAGAATTAGTTTCAATTGTTTCTCTGTCTGAGTCAGGAGATTCCTGCATAGAGTGCAGTCGAATTCATCCGCATAGAGGGCGTTGATGAAGGCTCAGAAGTTAAACACTTATTCTCATTCACCCAGAAGTTATAAGATTGTTGAGGAAGCTGTGTGAAGAGAACACAGGAAGAGTCAGAGGTCTCAGTTGTTAAGTTGAGCAAAAGAAGGCAGAGACTACTGTGGCTAGGGCGTACAGAGTCTGAGAGACCAACACTTTGAAGGGTGTTGAAGGTCGAAGCACCAGAAGTGCGCGCAAGGTCTTTGAGAGAACCAGAGTTGATAAGCTCAGGAGGTATAGCACCTTCGTGAGAAGAGTTGAAGGGAAGCACAGGGGCCGTGCCAAGGAGGGTTCAAATAAAGAGTTGCAGACCCAAGCGTCAAAAGACAAACAAGTGCTGAGGAGGAATGCTTAGCCATTCTCAGGAGATCCTCGAGAGGGAGGAATTGACGGCTAGGATTCACCGAGAGAACTAGCGAAATCTCGCCAGCCATCAGATCGTGTGGAGTTGCGTAGGGTTTAAACCCCAACGAATAGAGGAGGAGTCATCAGGATATTGGTGATATCGGGGTTTCATAAGGTACGAGAATCAAGGCCTTGAAAGTCTCAAAATCCCGAGAAAGGATCTCAGCCGTTGATCGACAGAACACATGTCAAGGAGCCAGGGAGCGTTGGGGTTCAGTCCATCGGGATATCGGGGTTTCCGAGGACGTAGAAATCTCGCATCAAGAAATCACGATCCACGATTTCCCAATGAGCGTTTTGGAACGTTCATCGTCAAGGACACGTGGCGGAGGATCTTGGTGAGTCGGCGTTTAGAGGCATCAGGGTTTCCAGGATCGTGAAACACTGGCATAGTGAAGTCACGATCGGCGATTGCCCGAAGTATCCTGAACCGTTGATCGGAGGAACACGTGGCGAGAGATCCTGAGGAGTTGGGATTTGGCATTTCGGGACTTCCGGAGTCAAGTGTATTGCGTAGGGTGAAATCGCGATACGCGATTTCTAGATAGCGCTGAGTGGAAGACAGGTGTCAGGGTGTTGAGCCTCACCCGGAGGTGACGACAAGTGGCATCGCAATTCAGGATTCAGGATTTGGCAAGGTCAGTGAACTTGTGCATCAGGAATCACGAATTCCCGAAACGCGATTTCCCGATCATTACGGGAGCGTGGGCCCCAGGTCTTTGTCGTGGATAGAGGACAGGTGGCATTGGAGATCGAGGATCGAAGATTCTAGGAGTGCAAGTTCTTCGCATTTCAAACTCGTGAACTCCGAAATCCCGATAAGTGGGGAAGGACACGGTCATGTGGGTTGGCAAGGTCACATGCTGAAGGAGTTAGCCTGAGGGGCTAAAGGGTGCAGAAGGTGCCGTCGGAGTTTGGGAATTGGGGGTACGAGAGGTAAGGAACTTACGACCTCGCAAGTGCCGATTTCTCAACGAGAATTTTCCTGATAGAAGCAAAGAACACGTGGGTGAATGTCCATCGGGTTTCGGGGTTTTATAATCTCCGTTTTTCACGAGTGCAGGACTCACGATCCCGCGAGGTCCGATTTCCCGATATAGCACAGGGAAGTCATAAGGACAGTCTTGTGGGTAGAGAAAAGTCCCGATAGGGGATTTGGAGAGCGTTTCAGCTCTTCGGGCCTAAGGGAGAAGAAGGTCCTGGTGTTGCAGACGTGCTCTGGGTGGTGCGTTTGCGTCAAGTGGTATTAGAGCAAGAAAATCTCTCTGTTTTCTGTAGCAGAGAAGAAAGGAGAGTTCACCATGCCGCCACAGAGAAGAGATAGACATTCACCCGAGCCAGAGGGGGAGAGGGAATTGTCCAGAGAAAGAGGTAGGCCAGGGCAGAATCTGGAAGTAGAAAGACAACTGCAAGAATTACGCTCTATGATTGTGGATATAGGAATAAAGCAAAGGCGCAAAACTGATGCAGGAGGTACTAGTGAATCCGAGGATGAAGGTGAAGCTGGACAGGGAGCAGGAGAAATCCCAGCGGAAGACGCAACAAATGAGCATTTAATGAAATCCATAGCCCGGATGAGTTCAAAGACAAAGATGGACATTCCGACTTATGAAGGAAATCTGGATGCAGAAGAGCTGTTGAATTGGATTAGAGCTCTTGACACCTACTTTGATTATGAGGATATCGAAGAGGATAAAAAGGTCAGACATGCTGTCACCAAATTGAAGGGACACGCAACATTATGGTGGGACGAGCTTCAAGCAGATAGACACTGCAAAGGTAAGCAAAAGATTAAAAGTTGGGATCGAATGGTTGCGAAGATGAAAGCAAAGTTCATCCCAAGGGATTATCAAATCACACTGTTCGGGAGGATGCAGAACCTGAGACAGAAGTTGATGATGGTGAAGGAGTACACCGAGGAATTTTATAAGCTCAATATCAGAGCAGGTCATCGGGAGAGCAATGATGAAAAAGTTGCTAGGTATATGAATGGCTTAAGATACGATATCCAAGATGAGATGAGTATGGCAACCGTCAGAACGGTTGAGGATGCGTATCAGATGGTGTTAAAAGCTGAGGAAAAGCTAAGCCGTAAGCAAGGACAGCGAGGCCGAGGAAGGAGCCAACCAAAAGGTAAGTCCGTTGCTCAAGATAGATTCCAGAAATCTAAGGATGATTGGAAAAAGCCTCAGACGAAAATAGAAAGAGGGGGAAGTTCACAGCGAGGTCAGCACGCTGAATAGCGAAGGCAGCAGATAGAACAAGGCGGAGGATACGCTGACGCAAACACATTTCCTCGTACCAGAGGTAGAGGAAGAGGCAGAGGTGGAATCATCACATGTTACACATGTGGGAAAAATGGACATAAGGCAGTTGATTGTCCAGATAGGAAGACAGATAAAGGAGAAGCTCACATCACCCAAGCACAGAGGCGAGATGCTGAGGAAGAAGACGCAGAAGACGGAAGGTCATTGATGATGCATAAAGTTCTCTTAACACCCGAGAAGGTGGTGGAGGACACAGTTCAAAGAAACAAGCTTTTTAGAACCACATGCAAGACCAAAGACAGGAAATGCCAGGTCATTGTGGACAGTGGAAGCACAAACAATCTCATTTTGACCGAGATGGTGGAGAAATTGGAGCTGGAGACAACAGATTACCTGAGTCCATATAAAGTTTCATGGCTGCAGAAGGGACATCAGGTAAATGTCACTAAACAGTGCTTAGTTGACATCAAGATAGGAAGATACAATGATCGGATTTTATGCGATGTTATTCCTATGGATGTATGTCATGTATTGCTAGGCAGACCATGGAAATATGACAGAAACGTAATTCATGATGGGAAGATGAATACGTACACTTTGGAGAATAATGGAAGAGCACATACGCTGAATCCAATTAAGGATAAAGAAGTAAAACCAGAACCGGGGAATACTATACTTCTCATGAGTGGGAAGGAACTTCTGGCAGAAGTAAAGAAGAAGGAAGACCCACAATTCTTTGTGGTCGGAAAACCGAAAGTTGTTTTGACCAGCACGAGGGTGGATGATCTGCCAAAGGAAATTCAGGAACTACTGGAAGAGTTCGCTGATATAGTGGTGGACGAGTTACCTCATTCGTTGCCACCGATGAGGAGCATAAGCCATCATATAGACCTCATACCAGGAGCAAGTTTGTCCAACAAAGCAGCGTACAGGTTGACGCCGCAGGAGAATGAAGAGGTCAAAAGGCAGGTACAAGAGCTGCTGGATAAAGGATTGGTCAGGGAGAGTCTAAGTCCGTGTGCCGTTCCAACAGTACTAAGTCCGAAGAAAGATGGAGGTTGGAGAATGTGCACTGATTCCAGAGCCATCAATAAGATAACCATCAGGTACAGTTTTCCATTGCCGAGGATGGATGACTTGATGGACTTCTTGAGTGGAGTAGAGTTTTTTTCAAAGGTTGATTTAAAAAGCGGATACCATCAAATTCGCATGAGGGAAGGCGATGAATGGAAGACAACCTTCAAGACTAACGAAGGTTTGTATGAGTGGTTGGTCATGCCGTTTGGCTTGACGAATGCACCAAGTACATTCATGAGGTTGATGAATGAAGTGCTGAAAGAGTTTATTGGTAAGTTTGTCATTGTTTATTTGGATGACATCTTGATTTTCAGCAAGTCAAAATAAGAGCATCTAAAGCATTTAGCTGCAGTAATGAGGAAGCTACAGCAAGAGAAGCTGTTGATCAACATGAAGAAGTCTTCATTTATGAAGAGAGAACTCATTTACTTGGGGTTTGTCATATCGGAAAATGAATTGAAGATGGATCCAACTAAAGTGGAAGTGATTAAAAAATGGCCATCACCAAGAACTGTTTTCGAGGTGAGAAGTTTCCATGGACTGGCGAGTTTCTACAGGAAATTCATTCGAAATTTTAGTGGAATTAGCGCAGCAATGATGGACACAATCAAGAAGAGACATAAGTCTTTTCATTGGACTGAAGAGGCAGAAAAGAGCTTCAATCTGTTGAAGCGAAAGATCACCGAATAGCCGGTTTTGGTGTTGCCATATTTTCAGAAAGTTTTCCAGGTAAAGTGTGATGTGAGTGGCTTTGCCATAGGAGCGGTCTTAAGCCAGGAGGACAGACCAATCACATATTTCAGCGAGAAGCTGGATGAAGCCAAGGTGAAGTATTCAACGTATGATAAAGAATTTTATGCTATCATACAGGTGTTGAAGAAGTGGAGGCATTATTTGATGTCAAAAGAATTTGTTCTGTATAGTGATAATCATGCATTACAGTTTGTGACTTAGCAGGACAAGATGAATCAGAAGCACGCTAAATGGGTAGAGTATATGCAGAATTTTACATTTGTAATTAAATACATTTCAGGGACTGCTAACAAAGTGGCTGATGCTTTGAGCAGGAAATGTTTGCTGTTGCAGGAGTTCCGAGTCAAAACATTGGGTTTTGAAAATCTAAAAGACATGTATGCAGGTGATGCAGATTTTGCAGAGGCATACGAGGCAGCTGAGAATCCAGTTCTCAGATATAGAATCCCGTGGATGGATTACATGATCCAAAATGGACTGTTATTCAGAGGCAATCAGTTATGCATTCCACATTGCTCCATGAGGGAGAATTTGCTAAAAGAAAAGCATAGTGGCGGATTAGCAGGACATTTCAGCCACGATAAGACATTTACAAAGCTGAGTGAAGCCTATTTCTGGCCGAAGATGCGAATAGATGTCAAGAAGTTTGTTGACAGGTGCAGGATTTGTTAGAATTCAAAGGGCAGGAAGCAGAATGCGGGATTCTATCAATCCTTACCCATACCTGAAAGACCGTGGGATGAAATTAGCATGGATTTCATATTAGGATTGTCGAGGATGCAAAGAGGACATGATTCGATCTTTGTGGTGGTCGACAGGTTCTCAAAGATGGCACATTTTATTCCATGCCATAAGACCAATGATGCAACACATATCGAAAATTTGTTCTTCAAGGAGATTGTTAGACTTCATGGTTTACCTAGAAGCATTGTATCGGACAGGGATACAAAGTTCATTGAACATTTCTGGAGGACACTCTAGAAGAAGATGGGAACTAACTTAATGTTCAGTTCTGCCTATCATCCACAGATAGATGGGCATACAGAGGTGGTCAACAGGAGCCTTGGATATTTACTCAGAAGCCTGGTGACAGAGCACCACAGCAGCTGGGACAATGTGTTGCCACAGGCAGAGTTCGCGTACAACGATTCAGTGAATCGAAGTACAGGAAAAAGCCCATTTTAAATTATATATGGCAGGCAGCTGAGGGGAGTGTCTTAACTGAGGGACTCAGAACAGATAATCACAAAGAGTGCAAGTGCTGAAGAATTCGCAGAAGCGATGGAAGAACTTCACAGCAGAGTGAAGCAACGATTATTGGAGTCGAACCAGGAATACAAGCGTAGAGTAGATCAGCATCAGAGACAACTTCAGTTCAAAGTTGGTGATCTAGTTCTGGCACATCTGAGGCGAGAAAGGTTCCCAAGGGGAACATACAACAAACTCAAAATGAAGAAAATTGGGCCATGCATAGTCCTGAAGAAATTGGGGGAAAATGCTTATGAGATTGAATTGCGGGATGACATCGGAATATCTCCGACATTCAATGTTTCAGACTTATATCCATATAAGGCTGAGGAAGCAGGAACTGGAAATGATGAGCAGCCAGACATCCAGTGGCAGAAGCAGATGCTGATGGCAGAAAGGCCACAGATGGAGCGCATACTTGACAAAAGGGTCAGTAAAAGAACCAGGCATAAGGAATACTTTGAATACCTGGTCAAATGGAAGAACCACCCAGTGGAGGATGCCAGGTGGCAAACATAATCACTTATCCAAAAGCATGGACGGACCATGCAGGAGCTCATGGACAGAAGCCCATGAATATTTTCAAGCCGAGGAGTATGATGCAGGAGCATTGCCAACTCAACAAGTGTGGAGCCAACACATGTGTTTTTAAACACATGACATATAATCTTGACAACTCTTTTTGAATTTTCATTTAATATGAAGCACCATATCCTTCAATGAAACATTTATGAAGGAGCGCCTGTTGTATTGTATCAGACCTCGAGCCATACACTCTTGTCTGAAATAGATAGGAGGCATTTAATCTAGTTAATGCAGGTAGATAGATGTTTAAGTCTAGATTAGACAGTTTAGAATTCGAGAGGGAAAAATGATATAGACACCCTCCTTTGTACATTATTCAAGATTATTTAGAAGCATTCAGAAGAGAGAGCAAGGAGAGAAATTGTGAAGAACACCCATGTACAGATGTTTTTGAATTAATAGAAGAGAGTCTTTGATTCAATTTCATGGTGGTGTTATTTCTCTGTGTGTATTGTTCATGTACTTATGAATGTTTGTTTCTGGTGATGCATTTGCTTTGAATATGCTGTGCATGTGATTTCAGGGTTTAAACTGAAGTCTGAGAGAAGAGAATTAGTTTCAATTGTTTCTCT
>JASDQU010319350.1:0-13192 GCA_032191745.1 Picea mariana
AAATGTAAGTGAATTTCTGCAATCCTTCCATTCCTTGAATGGTTATAGTATTTTTCTTGCATTTTGTTAATGAAATTGCTGGAACAAACCCTAGGAAATAAGCACATGTTGGTGTCCTTATTTTAATTCCCTACTAGGTTATGCTAAGAAGCCTTTTTTGTGTTGGAGACATCGCTAGGGCTTTGCCATTGCAACACCCTATCTCTTGTTCTCCATCCAAGCCGATTTTATCTTGTCATTGAGCTAAAGAAGGAGGAAAACGTGTTAAGGCCTAGGATTGCCTACACCTTAGTAAGTCGTTTTCCCCTAGGGTTTGATGGTTGAAGCCTTGGCTTACCAACACTTCACCATCAATTTCTCTTGTCTTTAGCCATACTATTATCATATTGTTCCTTCAAACTCTTCCTGCTACTTGTTGACTCCATTTTCCCTATGAATGCACTAGTCTTAGACTTCATGTTTGAATATTTTGATCATAACCTCCAAACTCTTTGAACAACTACTAATACCTTCTAACCCTAACCTACTAACCCTATTGTTGCCATTATCCATTTGATGTATGATTATACTTTGCAGTGTTTTATGCTTCTTTAAAGCAATTGAAAGATTGGCTAAAGTGTAGTTGTCTTTGCTTCTAATGAATGTTGATATTGTGACATTGATGATAAATCGTTCTTGCTCATTGTGAAGCTTCTTTAAGAGCATTTATTGTGAAGTAACATATTGTGACTATTGTTGTTATACATCATTGATTGCTTCATAAATAATATTACTCAGTTGCTTTATTTAAGAAAGTCCAATTATATGAAGTGCTAACCAGCGAGTGACCATGCAAATATAGTTTCTTGTTGCTTTGTTTCGGGCAAGTACATTTCTGGTTGTTATTTATCTTTATTGGTTGTTTAGTCGAACTTTCTGATCAGTGGTGACTTGTGAGAGGGAAAATTTTAGTTTAGCCTTTACCCTTTGCCTTCTCAAAACCCCAGGTCACCGGAGACGTCTCCCCTGGGCCTACCACTCTAAATAGAAAGAGATATCCTATTGAGGTGACAGTGATAGGATAGTCTCCAGTTACGTTAGTTTGCCTTCTTTCACCTTTCCTTTACATCCAAGTACAAACTGTGCGATAAGAGGAGCCTCTTAGTCCCCATTTTCTCATGAGACTATAGTCTAGTGGGGACATCTAGACTACTAAGTCTCCCTGACCCTCTTATCAAGAGGAGGGGGACATTACAGTACTACTCCAGGCTTCTTTATTTATGCTATTTTCGGTATTCTCTAGGAGTTGCACTTGCACTCCCACATTGTATTCATACATGTTGTATTCTTCAACCCCACATGTATTTTGAGGTTGTACTACTGCAGGCTTCTTTCTTTATGTTATTTTCGGCATTCTCTAGGAGTTTCACTTGCACTCCCACATTGTATTCATACTTGTTGTATTCTTTAGTCCCATTGACCTACTTTTATGTTCATTTGTTGTACATTAATAAAATTATCTTATCGTATCTCCTGGTTGCGCAAGCACTGCACCAAGTGCAATGGAAGACGCATCCACATGCGTGTGGAATATCTTGGTCCAATCTGGAAATATCAAGATCAACGCAAAAATATCAAGATCAACGCAATCTCTAATCTCTCCTTCAGTGTGTCTAACATCTCCTGGCATTCTTGTGTCCAAACATACTTGGTATCATTGTGTAATAGCTTCTCTAATGGCGTAGAAACCTTTGCATAACTTCGTATGAACCATCTATAGTATCATGTGTGTCCCAAGGTTGCACGCAACCCCCTTAAGGAGGATGGGGCTAAAATGTCCACAATCGTTGCAATCTTAGCTTGATCAACTAACAAGCCTTGCAAACAACATGTCCCAATAGAGGCCCAAACAGTCTACAGAAGATGCACCTTTTCAGGTTTAAAGAGATATGTAACTGCATGCATCTGTCCAGCATCAACCATAATACTTGCATATGCTCCTTGAGCAAGTTGAACATCGTTCAATCATCTAAGTATACTTCTAGAAATTTATGCATGAACTCTTTAAAACTGCAACAACAATCCTAGAGAACATTGCATGTGCATTCTTCAGACCAAATGGCATCACGGTGTATGCAAATGAGCCCCACTCTGTCGCAAATGTTGTCTTGGCTTTGTCTTCTTCCGCGATCTACACCTGGTGGTAACCTAAAAATCCATCCATGAATGAATAAGCTTAGCGACCACCCAAGTTCTTCAACACTTTGTCTATAAATGGTGTAGGAAAGGGATCAGGTACAAAAGTTGCATTAAGGCCCCGTAAGTCTACACAAATCCATAAATCACCCATATTTTATCGTTGCACTACCATTGGGCTAATACAGTCGAATTCTTTCACCAAGGCAATGATCCATGTGTCTAGCATGCAATTTAACTCCTTGTGCACATTTTCTTTATACTTCAGAATTAGCCGATATGATCGTTGTTATCACAGGATTTGTACTTTTGCAAAGCCCTCCACAAGATCCTAATCTTGTGTAACAAATTGAAGTTTCTACCATTGTCACCTAAGTAGAGACTTCTCTCCTTTTAGTGATGGAAGAAGGTCCACCACAAGGAAGACTTCCCTGGTGACCTCAAGGGATCAAATAGCAAGATTAGCCAAGTCTACAGCCCCCTATCTTGGTCACCTAAGTGTTAGGTCTAGGCCTAGGAGAGGTAAGAAAGGTAACGAGGTAATTGTTTCACCTGTACAAGACAATAAACAATTTGAAGCATAAAATGGGCAATTACCAAGTTATATAGCTCATAAATGACATCTTAGACATTAGATAAGCAAAAAATCTAATTGTTGTTGCAAATTACAGTGGCAAAACAATGTATAACAACAATCAATCTTTTGCAACAACAACAAGAAAAAGTACTCAGAAATGTAGCAATTTAGCATGTAAACCAAGCCTTCAACATGTATAATAATATCCAATTGCTAGATCTAAATTCTGAGTATCTTTAGCCACTATTCCAAGTATGTATGCAGCAATTTTAAGTAAACCTTAGTGGCTGCAGCAAACTTTTGTAACAGCGGCAATAAATATCATTAGTTTGCTAAAGTTAGAGTTAGATAAGTTAGTAAAATTGCTTTGATAGAGAGAATGTCAATTCTAACTGTAATTTTCCCCACAAGAAAAGCTTTAGACTAGAGTTGTTGTCTTTTAAGTCTTATGGAATCAAGCGTGCACAACCTTGAAGATTGAACTAGATGATAGAGAAGAATGAGGTTTAAACCATAATGTGCAAAGCCTTGTGGGTCTTAGAACTAAACCTTCAAGAAAAAGATCCCTGGGGTGCAAAGCCTCTTGGGCCCTAGGTGTCATTTTCTCTCTTCTAGATAACATAGGTCAAGGATCAAAGATTAGGATCAAAACCCTAAGGTGAAAAGTCTCTTGGGCCTTAGGTCCTTGAATCCTAGCAAGAGAATGCTTTCACAAAACTTGGGCAAATAAAAGAATATGAAGGAGACAAAGACTTATGTCTCCTCCATAGGGTTTCACCAAGACAAAGTAACATGCAACAAGATAGTAATTATCACTTTAAAACATTAACAATGACATAAAATTGCAGCAATTGCTTACTTATCCAAGTCACTAGGCATAGAAAAACCCTTGTTGCAAAATATGGCATCCAATAAAGCAAAAAGTTTCCACGAAGATCCTCCTTCAACAAGTGTGCACTAGATCCAAGAGACGAGACGAGACCAGATAGCGAACTCTTCTAAAGTATCTCTCCCACAAATGTGAGAGGAAGTCATGAGGATGAATAAGCTTGAGCGCTAGCCTTATTTATAAGGAAACCCTAGCGCTCCAATAGTCTCAAAAGTGAAAATTCATGTCTATAAGTGGGGCAAACCCCTCAAGTTTGCCTCTACAAATGTCAAAATCATGAAAATAATACATAAACAGTCACACATGTGGTGACGTCATGCCTCCAATGGGCTAGGAGGGCCTCTCCAAGGCCATGTATCATCGTCTAAGGTGCAAGTGTGGTGGAAGAATGCTATCCCACATCTCAAGTCATCATTCGCATCCAAGTGGCGGCAAGCCCCATCATCTCCATCAAACCCAAGCATGACATTATCATCTAAATGCCCAGCGTCCAACGTGCAAGGGGTGGTGTCCCAAGAGGATAAGGTTGTACATCGTCTCTGTGTGTCCTCCAATCATCCCTTTGTGCAACATCCTCCATCTAATGCATGATAGCCTCTAGGGTGTAGGGCCTAGGGCATGGGCTTCCTGACCATCTTTGTGCCACCATGACCATATTTGTCAAAATCAAGCCCATTTGTCCATCGTCCAAGGTCTAGAAGATGTGAGAGCCAATGTCTGAATGTGTCAAGTCACTGGGTGACTCAATGCTCAGCATCACATATGCCATATCCTGCAATAAAGGCACAACGTCCTGGGTGAAATCCTAGGGCATCCTTCAAGAACCATGTCAGGTGCATTTAGATCAAAACAAAATATGAAATCAAGTAAGCCAATGTTTGTAAGATATACCAGTCCTTAAATCATGCAAAGTTAGTTGTTACTTAAGATATAAGCCACATGAATAATTCGCATCAAGTATCCCCTTCAAGTTTCACACTGGCTCGGGACTTTATGTAAGTTGGCAAGTTTGAAAATGGGAGGACCTTCATCTGACCCTATTAGGTGTGCCAACTGAAACAGTGAAAGAAAAGACCTAGGTAGAGGGATATGTCCCAAGGGAAGCAATGAAAGAAAAGAGCCCTAGGTTCAAAGCCCACGCTGTCACTTTGGCTTGAACCTCTTTCGTCTAGACTTACTCCTAGGGAAGCCAGGGGGGGTAGACCCTAGTTACTAGAAATGATTAACGTTGTATTCTAGGAGTTGGTTTTAATTAGTTACAAGGTTGGGGGAAAATCTAACCTATGATGCAAAGGCAGCAATGCAATGTGCAACAATTGATAATGACAAGCAAGCCTTTCCCTAAGACAACTAAGACTAGTGCCTAGGATTGGGCAAAGGGGTCAACTAATGTTTGAGGGAGTTTGATTACAAGAGATTTAGAAATAAAACAATGATTACAATTACTTCACAACAATGTTAGATACAAATCCACTATTAGATACAAGATGAATAGATGATGCAATAGATACAACAAGAATATCTAAGAATTACAAAATATAGAGATACAAAAAGGCAAGTTAACCATGTGTTTTAATGTGCAGGAATTAAAGGATACAAAGCATGAACATCATCAACACAATAAAGCCAAGCATGACCCAATAGCACTTACTCTATTGGATTGCCTTTCAATGGTAACCACAACACTCAAGACCCCACAAGATGATGCCTCCAAATGGGATGCGCTATCTCTTGAGGGATCACACCATAAAGAACACTTAACAAAAGATTTGAAAGCCTTAAAGCACAAGTGTTCCACAATACTCAAAAATGACACTTAGTTAATTATTCCACAAAGCAAAAGGAAATATACTTGCATGTAAAGTTAAAAGAGAGGTGTGCTTGCAAGTATTGTTCCAACAACCAAAAGATGTACCAATGAAGATAAGGTGTTCAAAAAGCTTAGTAGATTAAAAGTTACTTAAAGATTGTTAAAGATTTTATTACCCTAACTAAGTGTCAAACCAAAATCCTCCTCCCCCAATTACCAAATGGATGTTGGATGCTCAAGAAGTGAGGCAACGAGGCCTACCCTAACTTCACAAGTCAACCCTAAAGATCCAAGTACTCTCGGAAAGGACGTCGCGCACCGTGAGACCATCCCCGACCTAACACCTTCCGTTGCCTTCCTCAAACCCCGTTTTAAATGGCGAAGATGGAGAATTTAGGTGTCCTACTAAGTCTAATATATTATTATGCCTATGGACTAGGTATTTTAGTGTGTTTAAGAGTGTTTAGGTGACTTTTACTTGCCTAAAAAAAGTGAAAAAGTGGCAAAACCGAAACTTTTAGTCCAGCATAAGTTGTGTTCTAAAACATGAGATTAAAGCATGTAAACATATGTAGAACTTATAATGAATTGCTGAAAAGAACAAGTTACTTCCACACCATTTACTTAACCATGAAAATTTGCAAGCTTGAAAGAAATGAGTGCTTTGAAAAGGACAAGAACAGCTTGCCAATAAAAGAGAAGATTGCTTTAACTCATCATCACTTAACCATGTATGTTATTGCTTTAAGAAAATGTGCTAAGAAATGAAACTTGAAAGATTTAAAGCATGTAAGTGAATTTATGCCTCCATGTGCTTAAGCTAAGACTAGTTATGTGAATGTGAGATCTACTTCTAGAAGATTTTAACCATGTGAGCATAAACAAATCATAAACACATATAACTAATCTAGCCTCACGATTTTGGGGATGTCTCACCCAAGGTGTAGGCAACAATTGAGAAAATGACTTGAAAAGAAAGAAAGAATTAAGAACCACTCTCAATGGCACAAGGTGGAGGCAAGCCTTCTTTTTTTGTGCCAAAGGGGGTTTGGAAGCAAGAGAATGACTTTAGAAATGCTAGAAAGAGAAGGAAAAAGGTCAGTTTTCGTTACCCAATCAATGGAGAAGTTCTTGAGGTGTTGTATGACCGAAAGTGGGCAGCATAACCCTTATACTTGGTAAGTACCTGCAAAAACCAGCAAACTATTCCTTGCTGGAAATGCTACACAACACACCACAAGTCAAGAAAAATTTATGTTTTTATGCAGAAATTTTTCACATACAAGTATCCCAATAAAAGTAGATTTAATTTGACCTATCTATGATTGTTAGCAAACTGAAATATGGAAAGAATGAGCAAAGAAATCAGATCTGAAAACCAATGGAGTTTAGGTAGGCTTAAAGAGTAGACTCTTCCTTGAGGCTAGCCCAATAAAACCCTAGAGGTAAACCTGTAAAAGTTGTGAGAAAAGCTACAATAATAGATAGAATGTGAGTAGATCTAGATGGTAAAACAAAATACTTTGAAATACCCAAATAAACACTTCACTAGATCTATGATAATACTACCACAAATCTATCCAAACAAAATACTTTGTTTGGAACTTCTACTCTAGATCTATAAACTTGAAGCAAGAATGAGAGAGAAAAATAGAACAAGATCACCTCAATAGTAGCAAGAAGCAACAAGAATACTCTTTGTTTCTTCAAATCCTCCAAAACCTTTCTATTACTCAAGAGGAGAGTCTTGCAGCAACATGTTGTTCCAACACTCTCAAGAGCAAAATGGAAAAGAAGCACAATGAACAAAAGAGAGAGAGATGAGGGGTAAATCCAGTAGCATAACAATAGCTCAAGATATGGTGTCTAAATGAGTGAGGGAGGGGTTCTATTTATACTTGGGAAGGCAAAGCTACCCCTCCTGGATGAGTTAGAAGTGTCACACATCAAAGAAAAGTCACTTTTAGGGTTTTGGCAAGTTAGGGTTTTGGCATGAATGGATGAAGTGGAAATGAGTTGGAGTGAGTTGGCAAGGCTTTGGCAAGTCAAATGATGAGTTGTAGGGTCTAGGAAGGCACACCAAGGGATAGAATAAGTCTCCCATTAATTTTTTTATTATTTTTTCACTTTTTGGAGACTTTCTAGAAGGGAGGCACACCACTCTAGGAAAAGTGACGTTTTTGTTTAATGGCTAGGTGAGGGGGTGATGTGAGGATTGGAAAAGGTTAGGAAAGGTTTGAAAAAATCTCTCTCACCTTTATCCATCTTTACTTTACCCCATTTGCTCAAAATTACAAAAATGACATTTTTCCTATGTCATGACTTAGCAATTAAAATTGTTGTTTTTGACTAACTGAGACTCCTGGTGGACAAACACCTAGCAAAAGTTGTCCGACTGAGCTGAAACTTGGTCCAAGGGTGTAGGGGGTGTCTTTCCATTTCTTTTGAGCACAAATACCCCTATCAAAAGCCCAAAGACCTAGTTTTTACAATATTTGTTCAAAAATAATTAATTAATTAAATAATTAAACTTCCAACCTTAGGAAAATTTAATTAATTAAAAAAAATCTATCTAGACTCGACGGAATTCCGCGAAACTTTCTAAATGTCATACATGGTCATTTACATCATTCATAAACAATAGCTACCAGAAGATAACTCCATTAGAATGCCTTTCACCACTTTGGAGGAATTATTGCATAGTGGGAGGGAAAAACTCAAGGGAAATTAATAAGGATGAAAAGCCCAATTAATAACCTGAGGATAAAAAACCCTCGATGAAAGGACCTCTCCTAATGAAGAAATCCCAAGGTAACTGACCTAAATATGACCCACGCAGACCTATTACATTATTAACCCACGCAGGGGTGCGGAAATTTCGTTTACAAAAATACGTGTTGGAGGCAAAAATTGCCCTGTAGAACCAAATAGTCTCTGACTTGGTAGCATCTGATGATGCATCTCTTCATGGCGTATGGAGTTGACCCCCTAGTTGAATAGGCGGTCAACAAAGAGTAAGTGTGATAGTGGTATGTGTTGGGCTTACTTCATGGCTTACGGTGTCATTGAATCCATTTCTATGAGTGCCTTTGTGGAGGGTGCGCTTGCTCTTGAGTTGCCACTTTTTAAGCGCTATGTTTTTCCAAACCCCTTAATCTACCTTTTTATTTGTTCTCTTATTTTATTTGCAAGTCCCACTTATAAGGTTTCAAGCTATAGCATCATTGATTGGGACTGGGGAAAACGCGGAAAGGGTAGAGCTCAAGTTTGGACTGGCTTTTGAGATTCCTTTGTTATTTTCCCTTTCTTTCTTTATCATTATTCTTTCTTTATTCTTCTTTTGTCAGCAGCTGTGATCAACCTATGGGCCTTTAGCCCCTCTTCTCATGAGAGAATAAACCATGACCCATCACTGAAGTTCAATACACTACAATAGGCTCCAGGATGGAAAGTGTTAAGTATGGTGGGGAAACGAAACGTTACCCTTCTGAGGGCCCCCCAGTAGCACCCATTTTCACTGGATGGTGACAACACAGGACTAGGACATAGATGTTGGCCACCAAGGTGAAACAAGGAAACAAACATAACTTCTTGAGCTAGTGATCCATTATCCAACTTCAACCAATGATCCTCATCCATATGCCTAGTATATTAAGCACAACACTTCACATGAAAGGACTAGCATACCTCATTGTGATGCTAGCTTACCATCTCCCATACATTGAGTTGATTGGATGTGATGAGCTTGGCTGATCTGAAGTATAAGAGGCAATCTGAGGGGGGCTATTGGGCTGCTATCTGTGGAGATGTTAATCATAATCATGGTCAGGATCATTGTCTTCATTGTGGGCCTTGAGACATGATCTCCTTTGGTTTCCCCTTGGCATGGGGGGTAACAATCACTTTTTGACCAGTTTGGCATCTGGTTTTAGTTGGATTTTCATCTCTCCTAGGGACCCTGAGATCCCCTTCATCTCAAAAATAGGTCCTAATATTCTTACAGCAAGTCCACCACTTGCGTCACTGTTTCCTGATCCGAGTAATCCCGAATTATCGCCATCTTCAGTTCCTCTTCTATGCCTATATTGTGTTTCTTTGTCTTTAATGAACGTGTATAGTCCGACGCAATGTTACTAGAGCCCTTTCCTTGAACTGCATGCTCACCCTAGGTTTCATTGATCAGTAAGCTCTGAGGATCCTCTCCATGTGCATCATTTCTATCTACCTTCCAGTAGTACACTGGATGATTTAGCTTCACCATTGGCTTGTGATAGGCGCAAACTACCTTATGTGCGGAGTCTTTGAGTTGCTAACTGAATATGAAAGTCTTGATCTTCAACAACATATCTCTCTACGTGGGTACCTCCAACGTAAACTTAAACGTTGCATAGAATTGATTACTTACTCTTTCCCAATCCCTAGTCTGCCTCCCGGTCTCCTCCTAAATGTACTAGCTTTTGGGGACAATACCCATAGTGTGGACCAATATGTGGACCCATTGATCTTGAGGGATTTGCTTAGTTTTCCAACGCCGCTCACAAAACCAAATGTGTTCCCGAGGATCCTCTATCCCCTTGTATATGCTTACCAATTCAAAGTTGGTTGGGGGTTGGAACCTTACTTTGATGCAATCTACCACCAGCACCCAATGTTGTAATTTTGCGTGGTGCATTGCCCACCAGCCCTTAGATGTTCCCTTCACTACCACATCCATGGCCAAAATCCTCTGGGCCTTAGGCACACCATCTTCCATTTGCGCTACAAATGCATCTATTGGGCCTATCCCATCCAACCTCGGTATGTCGCGCAACTCTGTTCCAACCCAACACGCTGCTTTGGTCATTCATGCACATCTCCTGGTCAACATTTCATATAGCTTATTCTGTCATCAGTTCATCGCATCCTCTAAATCCATGTCATATGAGAAGACACTTCTCCAACTCAGCTCACCATCGACTGTTGGGTTTGCATAGTCCTCCTTGCACCGTGTGATGTATATATTCTCAATGATCAAGCTTTGCGCATCTTCATTTACTAGTTCATTGTATCTGTCACGCTTGACCAGATCAGCCAAGCAATGACGTGCAGAGTGTTCGTCACAAAGGACATCTGCCTTTGCTTCAGATTCAGTTCGGCACTGTTATCAAATGTCCAATCAATTCCAAGCAGAGCTGGGTAGGGGTCAAAATCATCCTTAATCTCGATTACTTCAAAATCTACTTTTGTTTTTACCCCATCAATGTTAACGTCAACCTTTGCCAATAGGATAGATCTTGTACTTATTCACTAGACTGAGTTGAATGGGAGACCACACCAACCTTGGTTTGCCCATCGACTCCCATGATTTCTTCGGCAAAATGATCACATTAGACCCCAAGTCCAACATGATCCCTTCCATCTCATATTTTCCTAATTCAGTTGTCATTTTGAACTCCCTTCCCGTGCACTTCCTCCTGCTGACATGGCGCACGTCTTCAAAATCCACATACCAGGTTACCGCCACATTGAGATCAGCAGGGACGTGACCATTGATGAAGAAGCAGCACTTAAGAAATCAAGAAGATGCCAGCTTGAAGAAGTATATGAAGAGGAACCTGTAAATCCCAGGTTTGTAGAATCAATGAGGGAGGTTCCCAGAGCTGCAAAACCAGTGAGGGAAGTCGTAACTTCCCCTGATAAGGAACTTCTAGAAGACCATGATATAGTAGAAGTTCAAGAACCTCCTCAAATGACCTTCTCCCATAAAAGAAAGTCTGTTTGGGCAAGAGAGCTTATTCAAGATGGAGAGAAGTATGGTGTTCCAGAAGGAACCTCGAGACAGGTGAAAAGACCAAAGCCATTCTCCAGTTACACGGCTTTGATATGTGATCTCCCAGATGAAGAGCCTACCTGCCCTGAAAAAGCCATTCGGAGAAAAGAATGGGCAGATGCCATGACAGAGGAATACCAATCAAGTATGGGAAATAGTTCTCAGATCGAAGAATAAAGATGGGGTATCCTACAGATGGCTCTTCAAAATAAAACATGTTGTTGATGGAAGTATTGAGAAATATAAAGCAAGATTTGTCGCTCGTGGCTTTTTCCCAGAAGGAAGGCATTGACTATGAAGAGACATTCACTCATGTGGCCAAATACACTTCAATCAGAACCATTATAGCTCTTGCTGCCAAGATGAAATGGAAGTTGCACCAGATGGACGTGAAGACAGCTTTCCTAAATGGTGTTATCGAAGAGGAAGTGTATATAGAGCAACCACAAGGAATTGAGGTTGAAGACAGAAAGTCTCATGTCTGTCGATTGAAAAAAGCCTTATACGGATTGAAGCAAGTTCCCAGAGCTTGGTATGGCCGTATAGACAGTTTCTTGACGAGCTTAGGCTTTACCAAGAGTAAAGCAGATTCAAATCTCTACTTCAAAATTATGGATAATGAACCAGTAATATTACTACTGTATGTGGATGACTTATTCTTAACTGGAGAAGAAAAGCTCATCGCTGAATGTAAACAGAGACTTGCCACAGAATTTGAAATGAAAGACCTTGGCCTAATGCATTACTTCTTAGGTCTTGAGGTATGGCAGAGTCCAAAAAGAATCTTCCTTAATCAAGGGAAGTACACGGTCGAAATCTTAAAGAGATTCGACATGCTAGAATGCAAGTCCATGAATACACCCATGGAAGCAAAGCTAAAGCTGCTAGTCGATACTTTGTCAGATTTGATAGATGCCACTCTATACAGATAGATTATTGGATCGTTGATGTACCTGACGAACACCAGACCAGACATCTGTTTTGCAGTGAACACCTTGAGTCAGTTTCTGGTAGAGCCCAGACGTGTTCATCTAGTGGCTGCAAAACATGTGAT
This sequence comes from Picea mariana, assembly GCA_032191745.1. Lineage (NCBI taxonomy): Eukaryota > Viridiplantae > Streptophyta > Pinopsida > Pinales > Pinaceae > Picea > Picea mariana. The sequence goes on from JASDQU010319350.1 coordinate 12,315, forward strand.
GAAGTACCTTCAAGGTACGATGGATTATGGTCTCAGCTATGATGGAGATCATGACTTCACATTGAGTGGATATACTGATGCAGATTGTGCAGGAAGCGTTGCAGACAGGAAAAGCACTTCCGAATGTTGTTTCAGTTTGGGATCCACTATGATCTCGTGGCAGAGTAGGAAGCAATCCAGTATTGCTCTTAGCACAGCGGAAGCAGAGTACATTGCCGCATGTTCTGCTAGCTGCGAAGCTATATGGCTTCGAAAGTTGCTGACAGGCCTATTTGATTTGGAGATGAGAGCAACCGCAATTCTATGTGACAATCAAAGCTGCATTAAAATGATAGAGAATCCTGTGTTCCACGATATATCGAAGCACATAGAGATCCGCTATCATTTCATCCATGACATGGTACAGAGAGGAGCCTTGAAGCTCCAGTACATTAGCACAGATGAACAGGTTGCTGACGTGTTGACTAAGCCTCTATCTCGTGTAAAGTTTGAACACTTTCGAGATAAGCTTGGTATTGTCCGAAAGGACCCTCCCTGAAAGGGGGAGTATATGTATTCCTTGCTTCTAACCTAGTTGTTAGACGTAAAGCAAGATGAGTCATGCTTCTAACCTCGCTGTTAGACATAAAGCATGACGCCGTGTGATCCTTGCTTCTGACCTCACTGTTAGACGTAAAGCAAGATGAGTCATGCTTCCGACCTCGTTGTTAGACGTAAAGCATGACGCCGCTGATTCCTTGCTTCTGACCTAGTTGTTAGACGTAAAGCAAGATGATTCCTCGCTTCTGACCTCGTTGTTAGACGTAAAGCGAGATGTTGATGTGTTCCTTGCTTCTGACCTCATTGTTAGACGTAAAGCAAGATGAGTCATGCTTCTG
>JASDQU010319355.1:0-13192 GCA_032191745.1 Picea mariana
AATTGCTGGATAATCGGACCCTGTTGCAGGGCGGTCGGAGAGAAAGACACCGGAGGAGCGTGACCACCCCCAAACCACCTGGTGTGAAGCAAAATGCAGAGCTGCACGGGAACGTTACTGCTTAGACTGAGCGCACATGTGATTGTGCTGCTCCAGATAATCCAGAAGGATCTCGAAGCCGAGGGCGAGACCGAATAAACTAGAGCCGAAGCCATTCCTTCACCTTTAACCTTTGGCGTACCGGAACCCCTGCGCGCGTAAATGCTCGCGCAAGTGAGAGAATGCTCCGTTCTGTCGCTGCATCTATTATCGTCCTGCATGATAAGGGTTGGCGCATGAGGAGCGATTAATGCCATTTATGCTGTGGGCTAGTGCAAGTCCACATGTGGCTGCGAGGCTAGGTGTCACCCCATCCGGGGAGTCAAATTTCAATTTCATAGTATTAATGGATTTTAATTAATTTCAACAACAAATTTGTTTTATGATTCAAACATAAATTCTAACCCCATAAATTCTAACCTCATCAAACACTTTTCTATCATTTTTATAGTTGATTTGTCTTTGATAATGGGTGGAGTGTCCACTCTAAAAGTCAATTGTTTAGAAAACTTACACACAATTAAATTTCCAAAAAATACACACCATAAATTTTAGGTCAAATTTATATTACATTCATTTTCCATAATTCTTAGTTTTGATAACAAAGTAATGGATATATATCTTCTCCCAACTTCTTCAAAAAAAAAATTGAAAAAATATATATTCAAAAAGTAATTATATATTCCATCCATTTATATTTCATTGTTTTCATGGATGTCAAACAATCAAAATTTATAATCCTTCATGACCATCAAAAAATATATTATCAATATTATTTTAATGGCCAATTTCTTCCATCAAACTTAAATATCTCTTATTAGTCCTTGCCGTAGGCATAGAGGAACTATAGCGATCGATAAAGCGTTGACTACATATTAGTTTGTCATTTGATTAGAAATATTTGCACAATACCTATTGTTGGAGCTATGGAATTAAAAACATATATTTTTATATATTAAAAAGTAACATATATGTACTGATATGATTGACTAAGAGATTGGAGGTCTTATTGCCGGCTTCGTTATTCCCAATGTAGTATATGGCAACATATCCAAACTTTTTCTCATAGACAGTATGTTTTAATCATATATTTTTCTTGTATATTGCTTGACGGTCGATTAATGCTACCATTAGTTCGAATGTTTGTATTAGCATTTTCTGCTACCCAAATATATCTGTCAGTTTTGATATGTACTAAGCATATTGAAATGTTTTCATGTCCAAGCTTTGTATATTTCTTGAAATTTATTGACACTTATTCTGAGATGCCTCAATAGGCCTGATAGTGGAAATGTTTAAATGACGTGATGTCCTCCAACACCCCTGACAACTTAAATGTTTGCATACCGCGAGGTACTTAGACAGCCTGAGAGTCTTAAATGTTTATGTAAATACGGTTCTTAGAGTACATGCCAGTTCAATAGCCATTGTATGTTTCATCCTTGTTCGGCCATTGAAGCTACATACATTGTTTACTGGTTCGGTGACTGCTTCTTCTTTGCTAGTTTGTTAGGTGCTTCCATTGTATGTTTCATCCTCATAATCGTTGAAGCTAGATACATTGTTTACTGGTTCAGTGAGTGGTTCTTCTTCGCTGGTTTTTGTTGTTTCGCTCGCGATTCGACCTGCGCTTCTGCATTTCATCGCTTCAGAGTAAGTTTCGATGCCATAGTTTCATTTTGTATTCCTTGTTTGTTGTTCAGTGTTTGCAATTTGTAAGTAAGAATGTTTTCTTATTTGTAGTCGCATGTTCCTTGTATGTTTTCGGTTCCTTTTTTGCTTCGGCTGTAGTTTCGTAATCGTTGGAGATACATATGTTGTTCATTGGGTCGGTGGCTTTTGCTGGTTCGTTGGTTCCTGGGTTGCTGGTTCTGTTTGTTTGCCTGGGGTTTGCGCTTGGGGCCCGAGGGGTGTAGTTCATCCTCTTTGTTCTTTCTCGTTGGTTTGGTCCTTGTTGGTTTTTTTTCTTTAATTCAGCCTTGCAGGGTTGGGGTGTAGCGACGGTGGTTGGAGCTTTTCTTTTTTCTTTTTTTTTGGATTGTTATTGTTTTTTGGGGGTGCTTTACGGTGTTCAGCCCCTGCACCCACCAACCAATCTTTAGTTGTGTTATTTTCCATTTTTGCAGAGGTCGTTATCTGTAATTCTGTGAGATTTTCCTGGTGCTCGAGTCCCGCCATGAAAGAAAATAGTTGCATACAAAATTGTTGGAGGATTACATGTGAAGTTACAATATTCGTTGTTTTTTGTTGGAATAAAACATATGTATGCAACCTACATTTATAGACCATGTATGGTCAGATGTGCAGATATGACATGACATGTTATTTCTCCTCTACATAGACTAGTGTGTGCACGATACAATTTGTGTTGTGCTTGAGATATGATATGTGCAACAAAGATTCTTCAAGACTATATTTTCATGTCTGGAAGCATGTCTGGGTAGTTTGCCAAGGAAAACTGAGAACCTGTATCGTGGGCACAATAGTCTGTGTAGAGGATAAAGAACATGGTTAAAGGGCATATCTGGATGAATTTCCAGGGAAAACCAGAAATCGTTTAGCTGCGGCCATGCAATTGTGTGATATTTTCTGCTTTGTAATATATTTTGGCCTGGGAAAAAAAAGCTAGACGTTTACAACCATGGATAGAGAAGCACAAAGGTTCATGTTTCTACCTTTGTAAACTGTTCGTTGAGTAATTTTTGTTGTATATACATATTGCTTGTTCTCCAGTGAATACCAACTTCCATTGATGTTCATTGAATTTTGTGGGTCCCACATTGAAACAAACATAGTAGCTGGAGAAAAGGAGGGATTCTTGACTGCATCGACTAAAGAGGATATAGAAAGGTGCATGCTTGTACTGTTGTTTCATATTGCGTTATTTTGTATTTCATTTATGGTCTGTATATGTGTTAAACTAGTTGTGTGCCTTCCTACATGGTAAGTTATTTTGGTTACATACGTTCCTTCCTGCATACTAAGCTAGTTTATGTCCATTGTGTTTGCTCTACATTGCTAGATTTAAAGAAACATAATCGCTAGACAGGACGAAGGACTCTTTGGTAGGTAAATAGACAATTTTCTATTTCTTTTATATGTTTTTTTTCATACTAACTTGCCTTCGTCTCAATTTCATATTCGGTGTTGCTTCCTTGGAAAAAACAGGTTGCTTGGACAGGGAGATGAATTCTTTTGTGCAGGAGCAGAGGGTTCTTTAGTACGATCTTCTAAAAGGTATACCAAGTGTGCCGGTAAATTAAATATACAAACCAGGTGGGAGCATATAATATTAGACTTGAAAACGATGAATTCATAGTAATGGGCCTTTATGCGCTTCCTGTTTCTACGTTTTCCATTTTCTATTATCCCTTTTGTTTTCTAATTCATCTACTTAGTGTGGTTTCCAAAAATTCTCTCGTGCGTCAGTTGGCGAACTAATGGACTAACATATGTGGTCTTGCTTCTACCTTATTCCATAGCTACCCACTTTGTCGATTGCGGCTGCCAGGTTGGTAGGTTGAAGATTTCTCCCCTGGCTTCCCGGGGTCCGCGATATACAGATTGACCATGGTGACCCATGATCGCGCCCTGTTTACTGTTAAACATTTCTCCAGTTAAAAAATTAAGATGCATATAGTTTTACGGTTATTTGGTCCTTTCAATGGACTTTAGTTCTGATATTCATCTACACATGCTTGCATCAGAAAAAGTTGGACTAGTGAGATGGCCATGAGTAGTCAGTCATCCCAGACATCGACATACCGACAAGGCCAAAGGTAAGATGCATACGCTGTGCTCTTACTATGTTTACTAAACAAATTTCCTGGGATATATATTCATCTATGGCATGGCGGATATGTTGATACCATTTGCAATACATGGTTTGCAGCTCACAAGAAGTATCAACAAATACAAGTGAAACAACGAACGTGCTGCATGTTCCGCAGAACAAAAGGTGTGGTTGCGAAATTGTGGCTCCATAGTTCATCAATACTATTTGTGTAATTGTAGCACACTACCATTCACTTTATTTTTCCTGTTCAAAAAAGTTCATTGGGTCTAGAGTTGTGACATCCAAAGTATTGTCAATAGAGGGCTTGAACCACCGCCAAACTAGACAATTGTTCGTTGGGGACATAATGGTTGTCTATACCACCTACTTGAACAAGGCAAACAAAAGTAGATCCATTATGTGTGCTGATATGACAGACAAGGATGCCATGATGACAGTCACACTGACTGTTCCTCCACAACTTGTTCAGAAACATGCAGAAAAGATATTGCTGCGTAATGGGATATCCATTACAAATTTTAATGTATTGCCCAAAACAGTATATGACCGTGGTGATTGTGATTGGATTATTTTGCTCAACGAAACAAGCATTGTGGAAAAAATTCCTGCTATTTGTTCAGAATATCGCTTCCTCCTAGATTCGACTATCAGGCAGCTTGCACAGAGCACTGATATTTACCCAATCAGAATGATTGGGGCTGTTGTGACATCGGCGAGAAAATTTGGGTCGCAACACATTCTCCATATAAAGGATGGAGAGTCGGACAACGACAAGGAAATGGTACCGCTTTTCATATTTAGTTTTGTTCTTAACCTTCGCGTGTACATACATGTCGGATAAGTTACACAAATATTGCACTGTTTCATGTTGTAGCTACAATTGTTCGATACGTATTCATATTTTTTTCGTCAATGGAATGACAATTGCATAGAGGGCAGATTGCACTTATGTTGTTAAAAAATATAACAAAGAAGAAGGATGCTAGAGAAAGGATCTTTCGGACAACCCAGGCAAAGTTTGTAATAGAGTTGCGAGTAGATATAGTAGAGGATCTAGAGAAACTAGCTAGCTCTACAATTGTTGTGCGTATACATCCACAAAATCATCCTCACTTTACTTATAAAAATAGCCTTCAACAAATTTATGCACCTATTTACTTTTTCTTTTTTGTTTTAAAGGGGATGGGGGGATGCAGTGGTGTATTATATTGTTCAATGTATTAATCCCTTTTCTTTCGTTGCCAGGTTGAAGGCCTTTTAGTTGCAGCCAATGTGTACTCAACCCCCTTTGAGACTGTATGTGAAAAATTCCATTCCGTTGCTTCTGCCTCTGCTTTGATAAGTGATGATATGATTGATTGTCTGGGATGCAGTGAAAAATGTCCATATATTTATGGACATTGCATCAATGGTGTTATCCGAACCATGGGCTACACAACTATGCAGTGTTTGGTTAAACAACCTCTGTTACAAAATGTGCTTCCTGAATATGCAGAGTTGTCGTACGAAACATATCTACAGAAAAAGACAAGTAATGTCTATATGCTACGGCAGGTTCAGATACAGAGCAAATTCACCTTAAATGAGGACAATGCAATTTTTCATATCAGCTGAAGAAGGGAAAAAAAAAATTAAATCAAACTTTGGGAGGAAACGAAAATACCTCATGTCTCTCTCTAATATTTGTTTAACATCTAGATGAATGTTCATTTCAAGAGAAAAGGAATGCACTAACATATTTTCTTTGTATATCAAATTGTTTGGTGCAAAGGTCGATGGGTTCTGCTCAATGGAACCTTTTGGGAACTTTCTTCTGGGATGTTTAAAGTATGGTTGGTTCTTGGTTATCTGGTTTGTCTATCAATTTGTATACCGTGGAACTGCAACTCTTCTTTGGAGGACATGGAACAATATAATTGAATTTTTTTGGCCAGCTGGCACGCAGTTCTGCCTGATAATTTCTATGGCATTGTGACACAAATGTACTATGTGACTTGTTTTGCAAATTTCCTTGATCGATGAACTTGGTCAAATTATTGTTGTGAAATAATTTGAAATCAATGAATATATAGTGTGTGAAGTGCAACTGTCCTATCATACCAATAAGAGGCTCTTAAAATTCAAATTGATCATTGTTTTCACAATTTTTTCTTATTCGATGAACTTGGTAAAATTAATATCCTGGAATAATTTGAAATCAACGAATATACACTGTGTAGAGTGCAATTGTACTATCATATGAACAAGAGGTCATTAAACTTCAAATTGGCCCTTGTTATGCTTGTGGTGATAGAATTTTACAAAAAAAATCTTTTGTTTCCTTCATTTTTAAAAAAATAAGCGATTTAACATCCTTTAAAAATTTAATGTAATTCACTTGTACAATAACAATAGTTAATATTAATATTTTAGTATCTGAAAATAATGTTTTTAGCTGAAGTTAGATAGGATGCGCATTGCTAAACAGTTGCAATATTGAACCCGCAAGACGTGGAATCCACAAGTCCACCTGTCAATTTGTATATCGCGAAAGTCTAGGTGATATTTGTAGGACACCAAACAAAAGAGGTTCAAATTTCAACCCGCTAGGCCGAGAACCCGCGATCCAAAAAGTGCCCAAGTATGGAACGAGGGATCCACATGTGCTCTATAAAATCTCTTGTCCATACATTCTAAAAGTAGATGTTTACTATGTATTGCTCGTTTGTCGAAAAACTTTTATATCGGTCGCCCGACCAGATTGTACAAACTTTCTTGTTTAATTAAATTTTGCAATAGCAAAAATTATTATTAATAATTTAGTATTGAAAATCATGTTTTTAGATATGTTATATAGTTGATAGAGATTAGTATCTGTAAACAATGACAAACTTGAACCCGCCAACCCTCAAGTCCATCTTTCAATCTGTATATCGTGAAACTCTGAGGGTTATTTGGAGGACAAGGAACAATGAAAACTGCAATGTTGAGCCATGCAGCCCATAGGTATGTTTGTCAATTCGTAAATTGCATAGATGTTCTTGGTGTTTGTACAGCGCGGAACAATAGAGGCTCAATTTTCAGCCCACGAGCCCCAGAGACCTGATAAAAAAAATCCCTAGATATGAAATTCATACAGGATCGCTACGGGACAATAAAACTGCAATGTTTAGCCAACCAGCCTGAGTCCACCTATCCACTTGTATATCGCGGAAGTCTGGGTGTTATTTGTAGGAGAGAGAACAATAGAGACTCTATTTTCGGCCCGCCAGGCCCCAAACCAAAAGCCGCCTAGGTATGGAATGAGGGATCCACATATGCTGTATAAAATCTCATTCCATAGTTTATATAGAGACAATGTCCACAAGTCTGCATGTCAACTTGTATATCGCGGAAGTCTAGGTGTTATTTGTGGGACACAGAACAATAGATACTTAATTTTTAGCCTGCAAGGTCGCGAACCCGCGATCCAAAAAGTGCCCAAGTATGGAATGAGGGATCCGCATATGTTCTAGAACAATATTTTTGTACAATGCAGAACAATAGAGGCCCAATTTTCAGCCAGCCAGCCCCAAAGCTCCCAATAAAAAAAGTCACTAAATATGAAATTCATATGGGATCTCTGCATATTTTGTATAAAATCTCATTCCATAATTTATTTAGAGTCTATGTCCATAAGTCCACGTATCAATTAGTATATCGCAGAAGTCTAGGTGCTATTTGTGGGACACAGAACAATAGATACTTAATTTTCAGCCTGTCAGGTCGCGAACTCACGATCCAAAAATTGTCGAAGTATGGAATGAGGGATCTGCATATGTTCTAAAAAAATGTGTTTGTAGAGCGCGGAACAATAGACGCCCAATTTCCATCTCGCCAGCCCCAGAGTCCCTGATAAAAAAAAATGCTAAATTTGAAATTCATACGGGATCGCTATGGGACAATAAAAGTGCAATGTTCAACCAACCAGCCCAAGTCAACCTATCAATTTGTATATCGCGGAAGTCTGGGTGCTATTTGTAGGAGACAAAACAATAGAGACTCTATTTTCAGTGCACCAATCCACGAACCCGCGATCCACAAACTGCTTAAGTATGGAATGAGAGATCCACATATGCTGTATAAAATCTCATTCCATACTTTATATAGAGACTATGTTCAAAAGTCTACATGTCAATTTGTATATCTCGGAAGTCTAGGTGCTATTTGTAGGACACGAAACAATAGATACTTAATTTTCATCCCACTAGGTCGTGAACCTGTGATCCAAAAAGTGCTCAAGTATGGAATGAGGGATCCACATATGTTCTAAAATACTATCAATTTGTATATCATGGAAGTCTGGGTGCTATTTGTAGGAGATAGAACAATAAAGACTATTTTCGATTCACCAGGCCGCAAGCCCGCGATCCAAGAAATGCCTAAGTATGGAATGAGGGATCCGCATATGCTGTATAAAATTTCATTCCATACTTTATATAGACTATGTCCACAAGTCCGTGTGTGAATTTGTATATCACGGAAGTCTAGGTGCTATTTGTAGGACACGAAAGTCTAGGTGGTATTTGTAGGACATAGAACAATAGATACTTAATTTTCATCCCGCCAAGTCACGAACTCGTGATCCAAAAAGTGCCCAAGTATGGAATGAGGGATCTGTATATGTTCTAGAACACTATCAATTTGTATATCACGGAAGTCTGGGTGCTATTTGTAGAATACAAAACAATAGAGACTCTCTTTTCGACCCGCTAGACCACGAGCCCACGATCCAAAAACTGCCTAAGTATGGAATGAGGGATCCACATATGCTATATAAAATCTCATTCCATACTTTATATAGAAACTATCCACAAGTCCGCGTGTGAATTTGTATATTGCGGAACTATAGGTGCTGTTTGTAGGACACAAAACAATAGATATTTAATTTTTATCCCACCAGGCCGCGAACCTACAATCAAATGCAATGTTCAACCAAGCAGCCCGTAGGTCCTCCTATCAATTTGTATACCACGGAAATCTAGGTGCTATTTGTAGGACACAGAACAATAGAGACTCTTTTTTCATCCCTCGAGGCCACCAACCTGCTATAAAAAAAGTGCTTAAGTATGGAATGACTCTTTTTTATATTGCTCGTTTGTGGAAATACTTTTATATCACTTGATCAACCAGATTTTTGCAACTTTCTCATATAATTAAATTCTGTAATATAAATATTTAACAATAATAATTTAGCGTAGGTCAGGTTTTGAATTTGTATATCGCGAAATTGTCAGTGTTATTTGTAGAGCGCGAAATACTAGATGCCTAATTTTTTTCCCTCTAGCCTGAGAATCCCCGATCCAAAAACGTGGCTAATTATGGAATTAATACGGAATTGCTAAGGACAAAAAAAATGCAATGTTGAACCAACCAACCTGCAAGTCCACCTGTCAATTTGTATATCACGGAAGTGTAGGTGCTATTTGTAGGACACAGAACAATAGAGGCTCAATTTTCAGCCCGCTCGGCCGAGAACCATCGGCCCTTCACGTGCCCTGGGTATATCTTCACCCGACTGCTTTTTATACTTTGGTATTTCTTGGAATCGGTTTCGCCATTGCTGCTGCCTTCGTACTTGTTTCTAGATATGTAATAATTAAGCTTTAATGCTAGTAGCCTTCCTGCAACAACACTTAAAACTGTCATTAATGTCTAGAAGTTCGGAGAAGATTTTTCATTAGTAAAAATTAAACTAAGATTTTCCCACAAGCATGTTATCCTTTCCAAGTATTCATTTCAAAGGCCACATAATCTTTTTTTTTTTGTGCACCGACGGGTTGGTGCTTTTAAGAAATTTATGATTCTTAATCTCTTTTCGCCATCACTGCCACATTCACACTTTTTTTTAATTGTGCAATTAGTGAGTTGTGATGGTCACAACTCATTCCACACGAACCTTGGAAATTGTCATTGATCAGCGAAAGGCTCGAGGAGATATTCCATTGATATGCATTAAACCATAATTTGCAGAGGCTTATATTATCCCTCCCCGATTTTCATTTCAAACATCGTCTCAACCAAACAGAAATTCTAAATAACTTATGGCAGTAGTTCTCTCCACACACAATAAACACATTGGGGCATAATGGCCAGAGGTTCCACTATTCTAGGGCATTTTCTTACTATTCATCTCCCTTCGCCCAGGAGCAAAAAATGAGATGATCCCTTGGTACATCGAAAGATATATTTCAAGCCAAAAAATTCCATCGCAACCCTGGCTGGTCAGAGAACCTTCCCAGTTGCAGTCATTGCTATCGCATAAGTTGATGTCATGAATTCAATCCGCAAATACCACTCCAAAAAGTATGACATCTTGGAGCATCGCTCCAACGACTCATCACAGCAACAAAGAAAGCTAGAGTTCTTCAAACGAAGGAGATAACGATCCTCCTCACTCTAAAATTGATAGTTCTCACAAGCTTCCAGTAGAGAAGAAGAGAAAAAAAAATGTGGGTTAGGCAAAAGAGCCAAAAATTCAGAGTCAGAACATGCAAGTTGACACTGATCTGGATGTCATGTTCCCCTTCCTTGATCAGCCCCAAGACGACATCCACCATAGCCATCCAATGGAAATATCCGTTACCCAAAATTTTGATGAAGATGAATCCTTCGTGTTCCAGAGCGCTGCTTTTGATAGCCGAAACAAAAGATTGATATTTGAGAAAAAAAATGTTAAAAATATCAAAGACAAATCTTGTTCAAAGGTTGATGTTGCCAACATGCGGTCGTCCCAAATCTGTCAACTTCACACTGCGACTGAAGAAGCACTTCATGATTCCATTGGACGCATCGAGACCCAGAATGCCAAACTGAAGGACCGAGTCAAGGAATTGGAAGACACTTTCATTCCTATGTCATTGCTTGTCGATCCTTTGGCAATAGCCATGCCTGGCACCCCTACACCCAATGTAAAAACATCCTCCACCCTGCTCTTATCCTGTAAAGGATATGTGGAGAACAATATCAAAAAAAGAATGGAACTGGTTACCCAGGGGTGGAAAAGATCACAAACCATCGCTTCCCTTGGAACTAGGGAACATAACTTGCTCGAGCTTTTACAAGCTGAATTAAAAGATGAAGATTTTTTTTTTTTAAAAATGGTCATCCCTTTTGGCAAGATTGTCAACAATATGACAGAAACAAAAAGAAGAGAAGAAGATCTTCCATCCAAAAGCCGGTTCGACCAATTGAATGCATGTTGGAAACAAAAAGTAAAGAACTTGCATCTCATTGTTCAGTCATGTGAACAAGCCATAGTGAAGAAAGATAAATTATTCACAAAGCTATCAAATATAGACTTAACAGAGAAAACCAACGACTTCCAAGACCCTCTCTTAATTACAAAATCCTTTCCCTTAACCAGGCAAGAGTTCGATAAATAGGTTGCTATGTTGAATACCTTGTCTCTGGAAAAGTTTTACAACATCCTTCAATTTGATCAAGCTCATGTCCATGACAGGCTAGTCAAATATGTAGTACAAAATGAGAAAATTCATCAGGCTCTCTTTAATATTTCTATCGAATTCCAGGAATTAGAAAACGAAGTTTTCAACATCAAAATCCGGAATGACATCAACGTCGCCCCAATGAGAAGCTACATTGAAGAATGGGTCGAAAGACAATTGAAACAGGCCACCAACGAAAGACAATAGGCAGTTCCCGACATTCCAACAGCGGTGGAGAACATCCTTGAAACCGCAGTCATCGTCGACATCAATGAAATGACAGCCGCAAACAAATAGCCAAAGCACTCATATGTACCCTCACTGTGTAAGTTTAGTCATCGCATCTTTCTTTGTTTTTCAGCCCGGTTATTCCACTTTCTTAAATACAAATGTATAGGCAAACACTTATACCTTTCCATTTATTTTCTTTTGCAGCTATTGCACTCTATCTTCTTTCCACAATCTCGTTTCTTGTACATATTTTTCTAATGGTTCGCGGGAGCCCCAATCCCAGTCTACATGACAAATGCATTGAAATTCCGGTTTATATGTAACCGACTTTAATTTTTTGATATATTTCAAAATTTGCAGTAGTATGCAATATACTTTCATTTTTTTGACATATTTGAAATAAAAAATGCATTTAAATTTTTATATATTACAAACTCTATTCTTATCTTTATGTATAACAAATGCATTTGTTTTTTAATATGTTAGACTTTTATTCTTATCATTGAGCAGTCTGTATGGCAAATGCATCTACTCTTTTATATGTTACACACTTTTCTTTTTATATATATTTCAAAATAAATGGCGTTCAACAATGTATGCGTCATTTACACATACCCCATGTTCACAAATGCATTTAAATTTTTATATTTCTTATCTCCTATTAATTTTATGTCATCATATATTTTTATCTTTCACCAGTTCATATGGAAAATGCATTTAAATTTCCAAATTTAATCTTGCATTGTCAACAAATTTTTATTTTGTTATATACTTCCAAAAAAATTAGGTTACCCTATCTTTTGCACAACACTTCCCTGATATACATTTTGCACCAAACACTTAGTTTCATTTACAATTAGACCCCATTTTCCACAATTTGCTTTTTAACCTCCTTCTTGACAGGCACTGCGCTGCCACACAACCTTGTTTAAATTCAAAATTCATGAAAATTTAATCACATTAATTTATATTTTTTTATTGAAATTTATATTTATAAATATTAAATAAATAAAAATTCTTATTAATATTATAAATTTGTTGATTTAATTTAATAATATTTTAAAAATATATATAAACTAAATGTAATTTAAGTAATTATAAAGAAACATAAAAAAAATATATATATAATTTTATATAGATTTATGTCCCTCCTTAAAAAAATAAATTTCTTAGAATAAGTAGACAATGCCTTTCTTTATAATTATTCCATTATATTTTTATAATATATAAATATAATATATTAAAGATCATTCTAATCACTCCTCCATGTAAAATGTAAAACACCTATTGAAAAATTGTAATAAACTATAACTTCCAGTGTGAAAGTTTCCAAACTTTTTGATTCATATTGAGAGTATATACGATTTACTTGTGTACGGTATAGTTTAAAATACATAACGGGCACCCACTTAACATTGATCGAGTTCCCCCGAAGGTAGAGAATGGCATCTTCTTTTATTTCTCGGAGGCCGCTTCATTCTTTCTTCCGACAGGAATAGGTCGGTTGCAATCTGTGTATTGTGTCCATTATTGACTTCCACGGTATCGAAATTTTAATGGCATAGATGATGGGCGGACCATTGACAAGAGTGAAGGGGAT
>JASDQU010319356.1:15773-25841 GCA_032191745.1 Picea mariana
CTCCCTGAATTGACACTTAGATTATAAAAGTGAGAGCAGTCAATTTGAGAAGTTGTTCACGGGAAAATAGCTTGTTATTTGTATATAAAATTATTTCGACCTTGACTGAATCACCTTCATTTCAACACATTGTACAATGCTTTCACAATGTTGCAAGTGTACGATAAATGAAATAATAAAATTCAACTGTGAATCCATTGCTATATAGTTATCATAATAGGGATAATAATAATGAATAATAAATTATAAATTAACAATTAATTTAAAATCTTTAATATCAATATGGCTTGTCTTTTTTTAATGCAAGAAGACTCTCATTCATGAAATTTCCCAAGATGTATTATGTACTAATATTTGATATCGTATCCATAAAAAAATGCCTCTTTAAAATATTAAATTAGAAAACATGATATTTAAGTACTTAACGTGAAAAAAAATCCCTTACAAAAAAATAATTGGATAAAGAAGAAAGTGAAGCCGACAAAAAAGCACTTTCACTCTTAAGACGTAGAGAGCTATTTTTACTGTATGGAGAAGATGTCTAAGAAAGATCAGAAATGGTATCATACTACCCATTTTCTCAACTCAAGGTAATGACTGCAAATCCGTTGTTGGGGCACGCTAAGTGGATTCAATAATAGGTACAAGCAATATCAAAATATATGGTTCATATATTGTAATTCAAGTGATGGTTGTTCCTTCTTAGCCTTCCAATCATGCATGCCCCAAAGTATTTAGAAAACCCTCGTTTTGAGTTTTGATAGGTGCTTTATGCCCACGTCAATATTTCATCCAACTTGCATAGGTAAAAGATGGTGTTTGAGCTGGTTTATTCATTGGTGGAGATTAAAGATCTCCACTTAGACCTCATCGGGTGGTGATGTATCTCAACAAATCATCTATGTGGTCGTTCTTTTGTCGATCTTAATGATGGATGTCTAATATTATGGTAATGTACAACAACTGAAGGGTATTGATGAGAAGGACCCAGCTAAGGAGAAGGAAAATGTACTAAGGGAATCAAGCCATAATGCTATTAGAATTAACCATATTGACCTAATATTGATATATTATAATTATGTTATTGATACATATAGTTAACCTATCATGAATTGGCTAATAGTGATATTAGGATATCCTATTAATGATACTTATAGCATGGATTATGGAGGGAAAACAATTTACAAATTATTAAAAACTCTAATAATTAGTCACTAGTTAAGCCTCGATCTACATTATGCAGGGAAAATAATTTACAAAGTATTAAGACCTATAATAATTAGTCACTAGTTAAGCCTAGATCTACTCTAGGATTTTTTTTTATTATTATCTTACATAGGGTTAAAGTACCCACCTGGCACTTTGCATGAAATGACAAATACAGAAAGCCCTATGCCATTTCCACTGTGGAGGTCACGATCAATGCCTGAAGCAATAAACACGAATGCCTAATTCTGCCAAGATATGGGTTTTGGGACGTGCTCTCCAAGAAATTTGTGTGTGAGGTTGCTAGGAAATGTATGTTGGGTCGACCATATAGAAGTCACAACGATCTTCAGGAAAAGGGCCGAGATGACGCTCCCTTAGTTGTTGTTGCTAAAAAATCTGGTGATTGCTCAAGGTAGCCAATTTACCATGGTTATGGTGGATTTGAAGAGACGACAACCTAACAAATGACTTTTCGACTTCTTCATTCTTCATTTTCTATTTCTTGGTACGATATTTAAAAAAAAAATACAGTTATCGATATCGGTATTATTATAGTGGGAAGAAATTGTGCCAACTTTAGTCACCAGGGCCGAAACTCACAATCAGGTTTGTCGGATCTTCTAAATTTTTTTAATATTTTTTAATTTTAATTATTTTTGGAAGTGCTTTTTGAAACATTCTCTAAGGCAGGCACCACAAAGAAATGATTTTTTTTCTTCAATCACCCATAACATGAATCAACCTCATCCATCTGAAACTTATGCCATTTGGGTAGGAAAAACCACATTGAGAATTGGACTGTGAATGGATTAATACTTTGTCAAGATCAATAATATACCAATGGTTGGTTGGCTTAGCCTTTTTACATTGTCTATGTAACACCCATTTTTCCCCCAGCTTGTAAATATAACTATAACTTGCCAAAAGAATGTGGTACATTGAATATGTGTGGATGTTGGATGTGATGAACCTTTTTGTTATAAAAGGTAATGTATGCATTTTTGTTATTAATTAAAAATGAATAGTGTTGCATAATTGTTGAAGGGGGTTTGCCAAGGTAGATCATGATGCTATGAGAGAGAAGGTGAGGGGAACCAGAAATGGTTGAGATGACCCCCGCCAGACCGGTACTTTACTAGATTTTATTACTTAGACCCTGAACAATCTTCTGACCTAGAAATAAGTTACCAGTCAAGCTAGTAAGTGGAAAGTCCTCCTTAAGAGTTAATGAAGAGATGGGAAGAGTACCCATCTAAAATAATTCCTGACCTCACCACGAGATGGGGAATCCGACCCACACAATATTGTTGAGGAAGGAAAGAAAATAAGGGATTCGTGGGAAAAGAGGATGGGCAAGGAAGATGAGTCACGAGACCATTTTTTCTAAAGAGAAGAGCACGTGCAACTCTTCGGGTTCTGGAGAGAACTGAGAAGCAAACTTTCCCTGGGTGCAAGAAGTTGTTGGCAACATTTCCAATCTAAGTTGATAAATGGGGTTGGAGAGAAGACGAGTGACCAAGGAAGCACTCGTTGTAGGCCCCCTTTCTTGGTAGAGATAAAACCATTTTTCCAAGTTCCTGTGGGAGGAGGAGAGTAGCCTTTGTCCCTGACTATCATTGAACAAGAAGGAAGAGTCTCTCTTAGAGCATCATGATCTAGCTAGGGGGTGGCCAGTAGTAAATCCATCTAGGAGTGGTTGTGCCTATGGTTGGGTGGAAACGAGCATCCCTCTCAACAGTTGCTTCACACTTCTGGTTTCCTGATAAGTATTTTTATACTATGTGTACTAGAATGGAAGTGACAATTAAATGTGTGTTTTTGATTAAAATTTAAATTTTTTGATTTATCATTAGAAATGCTCACTGGTTTTCTGTGAACCCCTGTAACTGCATGGTTTCTGTTTAACTTTGTTTAGCAGCAGGAGAATTATTAGACTTGGGTTTTCATATGAAGTTAAGAATAAGTTATGGTTCATGTACTGGTTGAATATTCCATAAGGGAATTTTCCCAAGGATTGGTCTTGCAAGATAAGAGTTAGGGAATACTTCACTAAAAATTTTAGTATCGTTGATCTCTCGAAGGGTACCTTTCTCTTTTTTAGAACTTAAACACCATGAATGGGAGGTGTTCACTTTAGACTAGTCGTCCAAGAGACCACACGCCCATGCCCACGGTCTTAACCAAATCACGACTAAGAATTGGGCGTGCAGCCCCAAGACCTATCAGAAGATCCATATGACCAAGACCTGGGAACCCTTCACCAGGTCCAAAAGGAGTGAAGATATTCTTGCTTCGGAACTCCGGGAGTTCGGAGCTCTGGGACACTATAGCCTTACAACCTCCAAAACCAACCGAAGGAAACCTGTTGGTTTGGTTACTAGCGAGGTTGACTGACATGTAGCGGTTCCCTTAACCATGACCGTGGGATATGTCCCATCGTTAAACCTTGGCCCACTTACCAAACTCGCAAAGTAGCATGAGCAGTACATCTGAGGGTTCTCAGGATCTTCCTTGACCAATGGATCTACATCGTGGTCAGTCCGGAGTTGACCACTTCGGGAGAACAAAAGTGTCATAACACCAAAACCCTTGAATGTCAGATTTTCGAATTAATGTGAGGCGTGGATCTAGGGAGTCCATTGAGAACCCTTATCAATCGTCTGATCCACCAGTGGAAGGATTTGTGTATAGCACTTCGGAAAAGTCCTACTCCAGGAGAAAATGAGTGTTAAGCGGGTAGAACCCTCGAACGTCGAAGTCGCAAAATAGCACGAACCATCGATCCAAGAATGCTTCGAGATCCCTTCTAACCATAAAATCTAGACTGTGGTCAACCCGATGTTGACCACTACAAGAGAAAAGAGGAAGTTACACAGTGGATCCCCTGAACATTGAAGTTGCAAAGTAACGAAATCCGTAGATCTATGGATCTATGTGGACACATCTCAACCATGGGATATAAGGGGTGTTGGAGGGCTGTCAATCCAGAGTGACGTCGCATGTTGACATAAGCTGGGGTGACGTGGACCCATGTTCAACGTGCCACATGTCACCCATATTCATGCTTTTCATGGACCCTATGTCCCCATTAGAAAATTACACGTGTTACCCATTGATGAGGCCATGTGTCATATCTATCTTGCCACATGTCACCCCCCGTTGGCACATACTCACTTGTCCTAATAGCAGGTGGAGCACCTATGACACTGGGAGTTTGGAACTTCAGGAAAGTTAGGATGTTGGGACGCTCAGGTTAAATTGGCCAAAGGCCAAGACACACCTATCCTTGTCTCTACATTTAATGCACCATCACGAGTAAGGGTGGAACCTTCGGGAGTCTGGGGCCTCGAAACTCTGGAGGCTTGGGTGTAGTATCTTATATAAATTGAAAAGGCTAAAGGACGAAGCCACGTGGAAGGATTTCAAGATTTTGGGACTCTGGAAGATATGCACGTAGAAAGAAAAAAGGGCGTTCAGTACCAAAGTGGCGAACGCTGAATTCCCTTAATTCTATGTGTTAAACAAGGACTTTGTTTAGCCATTGGATTTAATGGTGGATGAATTTCCACCAATAGATGCAGGAGCACTGGAAACTCTGGGACTTTGGGGAACTTGGGATGGTACGAATGAGACGGACCCACGTGGACGCCACGTGGCCCTTGACAAATAACGCCTCAAGAAATTTGGAAGGGCGTAACTTCCAATTCAAAGCTCAGATTTGAGCATGGTAGAAGTCGTTGGAAATATCTTGATGAGTAGAAGAGGATGTATATCTCGGAAAGAGGATTTAAGTACCCTTTTTAGGGATGCACCTGTTATCACTCCAGGAAACTCTCCTAGGCTGTAAGTCGGAGATGCCTGGTAACTAACTCTTTTTGGGAAATGTTTTCTCAATATTTGATAGGGTTTTTGGGTCAAGATGAATATCTAAGTACTTGACTATGTTTTCAAGACTGTCTAGAGATACAAAATCTCACAAGGCCTTCTAGCAATGTGGTCAGACAAGGTTTGATTAAATGGAGGAAAGAAAACAGCTATTGAACCAGATTATACTTCATACAAACAAGCACAATGGGTTTAATAACCAAGAAATAACTTATGATTATCAACTAAGACAATTAACCAGTGAGATGACAGTCACTGCAAATTGAATGAGCATCAACAAAGGACTTCCACTCATAAGATATAAAAGGACAGAGGAGAAAATCTGACAACAGAACTGAAGGAAGCTTGCAATTTTTTATAAAATAAGAATAGGTCTTTTCATTACAGTGGCAGCATCATAGCACTCAAAATCGAACCCCCTCTCAGACTGAGTTCCTGGGTTTTATAGCCTTTACAAACGGTTTTCAGATCCTCAAAACATGGATCTGCTATGCTAAAAATAGTAAGTCAAAATTCAGTTGCAAAAGAAGTGGGATACTTCCCCAAAATGAGGGCAATCCCAAATTTCTCTCTGTTGGTTGTTGGTGAAGTGTAGAACATCCTTCCAAGGCTAGATGATGACTTTCAAATAGAGACTAAGTCGAATTTGCTGATGTGGCCAAGTGCCCTGCTTTTCTGTCTTAATTAAAGCTATCCATAGGCCTTTAAAATAATTCGTTTCTCCATGATTTGTCAAAAATAGCTGCTGGAATAGACTTGATAATTCATCAGTCATTCATTCGAAAAGATCTTAAATCTTTTCATATAAAAAATCCTTGATCTGTGCAAAAAATCGTTCAATTCTGGACACACAAGCTTTCGGTGGTTACTAGGAAAGTTTCTGGGTGAGTTATCCACCGAAAGTGCAGCTTTCGGTGGTTAATAAATAGTCATCCTATTCGCCTAAACCACCGAAAGTCAGAATTTCCAGCAAAAATTTCCTTTGGGAAAAATCAATTTTCTCAGCCGTGGAATGTCCGTTTTGCGCGTTCAAATAGTCGATTTTCATATACAGATCATAAGCTTTCCAAAGGTGCAATAAGATTTGGATTTGGAGCTAGGGAATCTGGAAAAATTTTTGTTACAAGATTAGGCATCATTCTTGCAAAAATGACAATGCATTTTTTGTCGTTAACATCTGGCTCCAACTGGGATGGAGACCTCCCTGCGAGGTATCCAAGAACCTAGCAGACCTTGTGCCTTTAGTATTGGGCCATGGAGTCATTCATCCTTTTCAGTGGTTAATGAGCACAAACAGGCTCGCCTAAACCACCAAAAAAGAAAACTTACCCAAAAATTAAAATTTGATGAATCTCGATTACCTGTGCAAAAAGAATATCCCTCTGTTCTGTTCTGCACTTAATTTTTTTGGTGACTGATTGATTTATCCTATTTAATTTCCCTAACATTTGAAGCTACTCAGGCTTCACTTCTCATGTTGCTCATTATATGGTCAATGCGTGCAACCCAGTCTTGCACTCTATTGCAGTAGTTTCCCATAAAATCCTTCAGTTTAGAATAGTAGATATCCTTCAAGTGTAAATCGTCTTCCTGGAAAAGACCTGCAAGAAAAGTTACATATGCAAAAGGAGGATAAAAATGAATGGTAACAGATATTTGTAAAGCCACAGATTTAGTAGCCAATGCTGACCCCAGATGCCACCACAGCCAAATGCAGATATGGTATTCAACAAAAACAGTGCACAGATGTAGTTGTCTATATATATTCAGCCCCGCCAAAGTTGATGCACCTTTTGCAGCTTCGTCAACTCCAGATATGTTATCAGCAAGAAATGGAGGAGCTCCGGGCAAAAAGTCAATGCCTGCCAAGTGTTGAATCCATTTAAATGGCCTTTGTGCTCTTTTCTCATGATATGCAAAGTTGAGACCTGAAGACTGTTTATCTATCTGATGAGGAAGCTCAATCCCAGTGTTATCTGGAAACAAGTTTATAAGAAAATTGTTCACACTGCCTCCTTGCATACCATCAACCACAACACAAACAACATGCAGCTTTAGCAAGTATTCAAATTTCAGAGTGACCAAATATAGTAAAAAAAACTTATTTTTTACTTTCTTCTTCAAGAATAATGTTTAGGCTTGATTTGGTAATTCATAATCATCCTATTCCAGAAGATTTCACATCATTCCAACTTGAATATCTCGAATCTGAGCAGAATTTTGAATATTCTGGTTAAAACAACTTTTTGTGGTTAACAATATTTGGATTTAAGCACCTTATCCACCGAAAGCACTTCTTTTTGGTGGTTAATGAGCACTGGAGGGCTCGCCTAAACCACTGAAAGGTGAAACACTTTCAGAAATCAAAATTTCAAAATTTCAATTACCTGTATTACTGCAAACGACTTCACAGCTTCTTGGAAGAGGTCCCCTTCTCTCTTTCTGGACTTAGGTGTGACTGTCCTCCTGCCCCTGGTTCAGAAAAGACATTGGAATGTCCTTATTTCAAATCAAGTCTTTGTGAATGGATGACAAATAAAATCTGGACGCTGTATTTGATGGCATTGTGGATTTAAATCAACACTCTCCAATTCTTGGCAGACCTATAAACTCTGCTAGCAATGTTTCATCAATGATGAACTCTTTCTAGAATTATGCATGAATGTTTACACTGTCCAGGTGTTCCTGTAAATTTTGCATGATTATCCCATATGACAAGATTTATTACCACCGTCAAAAGCTTGTTCACATTGCCTAAAACAGTAAAACCTGTTATAGATATAACCTTGCGACAGGAAAATCCAAAAAATGAAATGGACAATCCAAATAAACAGGAAAGCCCAACTGGCAGCAATACTCCTAATGAATACCAATCGGACTCATGTGAGCTATCTTGCTTCAACTTCTTCAACTCACCCATGATAAGTAGCTCCAATGGGAAAGGAAGAAAAGCTTCCAGGTTATTGTATAGCTCTAAGCCCCAAGTATTCAACCCAGTTGTCATGACTACATGCTTTATATAGACAAAGTCTATTTACATGCTTACCAAGTATGCCAAGGCCCAACTATATGTCATTACTGTAAATTGATAATTAGTGGCGACATAAAGCATGCCACCTCCAAAAATAATAGCTAGTGAACACCAAGTTTTAGCAGAAGGCCAAGGCTGCTTCAAGTACAAACTTTCACCAATGGCAACAAATATAGGGACAGCAGAGCAAAACACAATAAATGTGTCAACATTTGCATGCAGTAGCAACTCACTATTTGTGAAAGCAGCAGGTAGAAATCTCCACATCGTATGAAGGACAACTTTATCAAAAAGTGCACGCACAGCTCCAACCACTACTGCAGGGAAAACTCCAGGAAGAGCCTTGCAAAGATCAATAATCACCACAGTGTAATAAATTATTTTGAAAGCCGGTTGAGGGAGCAAAAACAGCTGAGAGAATATTGTTTCTCCCATAAGATATTCATACCGAAATGAGACTGGTAAGCCAACCATGTATATAGGAAATTCCTTCCGCCAGCCATTCATGTATAGTAGCACATCAAGCAAATATTCCTCAACCACAAAGCGATCTATTGGCTGCAATTCCTCCTCTGTTTTTCCAGACCACAAATATAGAAGAAAATATGGATCAATTGGAGTGATTAATCAATCAAAACCCGTCGATATCCCTTCATGTAGAAAACCTTTTCTAGCTTGTTCCAGATGTCGAATACACCTGTAAAACAATCTGGAGATAAATGTTGCGATATTTTTTTTTTTTATTTTGCGGAACAAAATCCCATGTGTATCGGGATATGAAACTTCTGTCTGCGATTTCATGAGGAAATCACGGGATCAAAATTTTAACAACTGGATTGAAGATACACCTGGCAGCATTATGTTTAATTATTGATCCAGACGAAGCATTCACCACAAAGTCTGTGTAATATGGAGTAGACAAGCTCAATGTTTTCGTAGAAAGATCGAGATTACCGATGGCAGTTTGGCTATTAGTATAGACGTTAAAAATCAATTGCTAGAGAGATAGGCTCACAATATCAAAGAAGTGCATACGAACAAAATAGTTAAAATCCGGATCCACAGAAAACATCCAAGTGATGTTAAAATCGGGGTTGGATACATTTGCATTTTCCATCTCATCTGCCGTGGCATAGACAGAGTTTGGGGCAATCTCTGACGTGACTGTTGCAGTGTATGTAATGCTACTGGCAAGGACACTGACATATTTAGCAGTACCACTAGAAGTCAAATAACTTTGATCAGGTACCCAAGTTCTACCAAGAGTGTCATTCGTAGGTGTAACCAGTTTTCCCCCAACACTGATCCTGTATGCTGTCTCCAAAGCATATCCAGAGAGCCCAACAAAAGGAGCAGAAGGAGACAAATTCGTAGGCTAGTTATCCATCAATTCATCTGGAACTGAAACAACCTCAATGGCATTTATGAATGCAAGTGAATTGCCAGTAGGAGCAAAGGTCAATGTCAAGCTATCAGAAGTCACATTGATCAGGTACTCCTTAAATAAATACAGGGAGTTCTTTGCATATCAACTCTGTGATCATCTCTCAAATGATCCACTAAAAAGGGAATATCTCCAACTATCTTTCATTCAGAGTCAACATATGGGTAGTTGTATGGCCTAAAAGTGCACTGAGCTTCATGATTTAATTTACTGTAGTAAGGAAATATCTCTTGACAACCATGGCTTTGATACTTGCAAGGAAGTTCTAGAGATGCTGCCACCTTTTCAAGAGCCAAGCACCTAATATTACCAAGTTCGTACCTACAAGTGGGACACCGGTTGTTAACCTTGGATTTACATCTAGAGCATAGTGTATGACCATTCAGACACTGGTGAATGGGAGGATACATAGAGTTGGTGCAGACTAGACATTCTAGCAGTTCATGGAAACTGATAGAGGTAACGACTGAAGGCTTGACTGTTGATGTAGGGTTATTTT
>JASDQU010319359.1:0-13192 GCA_032191745.1 Picea mariana
ATTAATCCTCAATGGGGATTTAATCCAATAACAAAATAATAATAAGAATGCTCTTCACAGTTACGTTATTTCAACACTGTTCAATCGCTGCCCATGAACGTTCGAGTTCAACCCAGGTAGTGGTTGTTTTAAGAATGGTATCGAAAAAGTTTAAGGCAATGTGTGTTTGATTTGATAATCTGGGTTCGATATTGGGTTGTGTTGGTACAGGGACAGTCATGGAGGAACAATAAAATAAGAAAACATCAGGGGGAATTTAAGTGTTGTCTCAATTCGGTCGTATAAAAGAGAGTTTACGGTTTTAGGAATAAAAATGGGGTGCAAATCAAAGGCTCTTTCTCGTAACTAGGTTATATTTTAATAAAAATATATGAGGTGGGAGAAAACATTTAGCTGTCTATCTAGCAAGGCTCCTATCAAGGGAGAATCTCACGTATAAACAGAAGAAGAAAAATGTGAAGAAATAACACGATGAAACATAAAATATATATGGAATTCTGAAAGTGTTGATTGGTCTTATACCTGCTGATAATTGGTACAGAGGAAAAATAGTAAACAATATAGAAAACCAAAATTTATTCACTACGGTAGAGGTTTGACTAAATTATAGTGAAGCATTCATCAGATACGAATATGAAATGAAACGAAATATGAGATACAAGAAAACAAACTCATAACACAGTCGTGACGGAATTGAGAATCTTCAGATTTGCTTTATATTAACTCTCAAAATGTAAAATCTCTGTTACAATCGACACAAAAAGGTCCAACCCTTTTTTCTTTCTTTCTATGGTATATTTATACAGTTTTACAATAAGATGGAATCTCAATCATTGCAAAATTTTCAATTATGATAGGGAGGAGAGAAATCACTCCATTTCTTCTTCTCTGTCTTTATTTGGTGCCAGAAGCTTGTCCTTGCACATGCTCAGTACAGGTGACACATCTTTCAACCAGTCGAGATATCAGCCTTGACGGTTATGCTTGACAATTGGCTTCAAAAGAGTAACAATCTCGGGCTAATTGTGGCAACCTGTCTTCCATCTATTTGTCTATGATGTCGATAGTGCATAATTGCATGCTCGGTTTAATCATACATTTATCTATTTGGACTATGTCTACCATAGTCACTTGTGAGATCTCGACTGAATCTCTTTCTTCTTTTTCATTTAAATCAAGTGAGATTTTTTCCATATTCATTTCAATCAATGCCTCAGCATTACCTCCACTATAAATGCCTAGGAAATTACCATCTATAGAACTAAAAGCCTCTTCTCAGGATTTCGTTACCCTCTTGGCTTCCAGCTTACCTTCCGAGATGCTGTGTTCCCATTCTTTTAATAGAATGTTTCCTCTGGTCTGCTCCGAAATGGTAAAAATGGGAGTATTTCCTGAATCCCTGTTGTTTGTAGCTATCACAGCCTCTTGAAAGGCGGCTCATGATGCTCCAGCCTCTCTTTCTCTAGCAGATAAATTCTCCAAAATTTGATTAACCAGCAAGCAGTTGTCCTGAATCACCTCTACCTTGGAGAGTAAATTTCGTTGGGCCGCAGAGACTCTGCTTCGAATCTCCATCACCTGGGATTGGAACATCCCGATATTTATCATTTTACTTTTGGCAATTTCCACTCTAGCCTGTAGCTGTTCGATCAAATCTTTTTGCTGGCCCGCTTGCATCTGACCATTCCGAACCACCAGCTGTGCTTGTTCGAGCTTAGTCTTGAGCAGCTCTATCTCACTTTTATTGGCCAACCTTGCTTGCTCTATTCCTACACTCGCCTGGTCTTTGGCAGCCTCCGCTGCTGTGGCTAGTCTGGCTTCTGGGGTTTTGATGAGGCAATTTTTAGATTTCAGCTGGTTTTTCAAAACCTCGAATGAAAATTGATTCGTTGTGGCATATGCCCCTAATGTCACAGCTATTTCCGTTATGAATTGTTCATTCTTCTTGTCCTTCCCATCAGTCATAACTTTGTATTTCTTGACTGTCAATTCCCCTTCCTGATACAATTCTCTCTTTACCACTGCCTTTCTCTTCTTATCAAAGAAGAACTCATTTGGAGGGAGCTCTTCCACCCTTATAGGCCTCAATTCTTCATTTAAGATCCACCCTGCGTCAATATTTCCCTGAGTTGACTGCAACGGAGTAACTGATGCGATATGATCTCTGATTTTCTTCGTTGATTGTCTCGTAGTAGTAACCAGAGTTTGCTTCTTCGCAGGTCAGGAGTCTTTATCTCTTCTTTCAGACTCTTAGTTTTATCTCCCCCATCCTAGTGTTTTTCTTGACCGGGAGTCACATCCTTGGAGCCTTCGGCATCTTTTTGTTTCACCTCTGCTGTACTCGGATGCTCACCCCGTAATACTGCGGGAAGACAACTGTGTCGATGTTCTTGGAATTTTAGAACATCGGCCCTCTCTTCAGGTGCCAAGGTTTGTATCCAAGATAAAATCTCGCCATAAGATCTTGCACCTCGGAAAATGTGATCCGAGGGCAAATTTTCGTGTTCAAATCTCTTGAGTCCGCAACTGGCCAAATGATTGCTCACGACCCTTTGTGGATCGTGCTTCTTGAATTCAATAAGGACCAATTTTAAGTCTTCCAAGGCTGCTACCTCAACTTTAGCATGCCCGAAATCTAATAAAGAATATGAATTTAAATGAACAGGAAAAGTTGGCCATACCTTTCTTGAGTATCCCTTAAGCTCCTTACTTATACCACCAATTATTGTTTGTCTAGCAACCTCACAACAAGCCATCTTTTCAGGGATGAATAATGGAAATGCATGTGGGGGAACAGAAGCCCCGAAAACTATGAGATATGATAATTCGGCTTCTACATACCAGTCATCTATGCTGCTCAAATTCATCACTATACTGTCCGAGATCCTGGGTGGCGGGTGACCAAAAACAGTGACATCCAGAGGTACCATCACCCAGTTGAATATTTCATATACGAAATCTGCCTCTTTGTTTTCCCACAATTTCGAATGATATCCGTGGATGGGCTCGGCCTCTACTGGAGTCCAACTCCAAGTCATTAAGGGAAATGGTGTCAGAAAGCATACGACGTCCATAATGTATGCAGACATAAAAATGAAGAAATCTTTCTGCTCTCTTTCTGCGCCTGATACTTTGTAACCTGACTGGTCAAGCTATCAGACAACATTTTCACACAGTCGAAGGAACAGCCTTCGGCGACTCGATGTATTAGAGGCACCCATTGAAGAATGAAATGTGAGGTGTCCTCTCTCCTATATAATCTGCAAGTCATCATAGCTATATACTTGAATTGTTGTTCCAAGGAAGCTATTGAATATATACCATTATTGTCTGCCCTGAACTTCGTAGGGTGCGAAACCCAATCTCTTATTAAGCTAGACATAGTCTTTTCATACTGCACACATTCTTTCTGTTTGAACTCTTCCAAGAATTTGGCATCATATGTAAGGTCCATTTTGGGCAATGGATAGTTGTCGTTAAGAGATGACTTATTTAGATTTCTAAAATCCACACACAATCTGATTTCCCCACTGTTTTTCCTGACCGGGACCAGGTTTGTTACCCAGTCTAAATATCTCATAGGTACTATTATTTTCACATCTAAAAGTTTCTTAACTTCTTTTTTGATCACAGGTAACAAAATGGGGTTGATTTGTCTAAGCTTTTGCCTAAATGGTTTGACCCCAGGCTTTAGAGGTATCTTGTGATCAATTACGGAAGTGTCGTATGTCCTTAACTCATCATAAGACCAGGCAAAAACATCCTTATAATGTCTGAGTAGGTCTTTATACTTACTTTTTATTTCGGGAGGGAGGAACTTGGATATTTTTACCATCCTGGATTCTTCTTTGGTTCCTATATCACAGTCCTCCACTTCTTCTGGTTGGGGTTGTGAGGCAGATTTTACAGGTATGTCGTTTTGATATAAAAGTCTTTCTAGAGGAATCAATCCTTTCAGAATATGGTTGTTTTCAAGGACTAGCATAAGATGATCTGTGATTTTGTCTCAGAAATATTTAGGATCCTCCCCTTCTTACATGATCCATATCGGGTCATTTTGATTTTCTTGGTCTGCATGAGTTTCGGAAAATTCACCTACTGCTTCAAGAAACTTCCTAATTTGTTCATCATCCTCAAAAACCTGCCAGTGTTGGATATTGTCTGGTATATATGGTCTGTGTCTGATCTCTATGTGATACATCAATTTGAATGTCATGGGAGGAGTGAAGGTTGAAGATGCTTTAGCTAATGCATCAGCATGTATGTTCTCTACGCGTGGGATGAAGTGGACATTTACAGACGAGAAAAAGTTTTCCATCAGATCCCAGGAACAATTCTTGTATG
This sequence comes from Picea mariana, assembly GCA_032191745.1. Taxonomy (NCBI): domain Eukaryota; kingdom Viridiplantae; phylum Streptophyta; class Pinopsida; order Pinales; family Pinaceae; genus Picea; species Picea mariana. The sequence goes on from JASDQU010319359.1 coordinate 4,345, forward strand.
ATATTAATCCGGGATGCTTGGCTTGGTACTATCGATTTATTTGTTTGACTATTAACTTTGCATCTCCATATACCTCTAAGTTATTTATTTTTATCTTCTTGGAAGCCTCTAATCCTAAGACCAACACTTCGTATTCACATACGTTGTTAGTATAATCTATATCCCATTGCAGTCTGTAAGAAAAAGGAACAACGAACTTTTCTTCAGGAGCCACTAAAAGCACTCCTGCACCATCCCCTTCACAAGATGAGGCACTGTCAAAATACATTTTCCAGACAATGGTGCTGTACAGATCCTCTGTCATGTAACCGGACTCTTCCTGCTCTATATCATTTTACTCTGGACAACCATCTAAACCGTCATCAAAAGATAATATACAATTTCCTAAATCTTGATCCGCAATGTAAATAGGGAAATTGTTCAGGTTTTGAGGGTCGCTTACTGTATATGCTAATCTTGTTTCTCTGTACAACTGAGTAAATTTCCCACCAAACACAGGAATTTTGGTGAACGTCATATCCAGTTGAAGAGAACCCCCCAGCTTGGTTCCCCATGACCTAGACAACAGTAAGCCATACTTAGGGGGAATATTAGTAATAACCACATCCATCAAGATACTCTTAACTGGGACCTGTGCCAAGGTAACTACTAAATCCTTTTTCATTCCCATACACTTAACCCTTCTCAATTCAAAAGAGTAAATATCTCTGTAAGGTCTGGTGATTTGGAGACCCAATTTGTCCATAATAATTTTAGGCATATCGTTATGGGAGGCTCCAGAGTCTAACATGCAATTATGTAGCAATTGATCGTATACATTTAAAGTGATATAAAAGGGAGCAATAGTGTCTTTGGCCCCTTCAAAATGTGAACCAAAAGTGATGTTAGGTTTGTCATCTTCCAGATTTAAAACATCAGACTAGCTTTCCAGCTCTAAGACACCCATCACATTGGTAATTTGCTTCCGATAAACGTGGTTTTTTGCTAGTTCTACCAGAGGGATTGGTATCTTAATTTTATTTATATTCTTTTCAAAACTGAAAACTCCTCTCACCTTGTTTGTTTCTTTAGTTGGGACTTCTGAATCCTTCCTTTCTGACTTATTCGTCTGTAACTCTTTATTACTCATGGTGTTGGTTGGAGGCGTAATTTTATTAGTTGTTTTGGTTCCTTGTGCTTGGGTCTCAACTTTTCTCACTTCCGACTCTTGTGTGCTTACTACTTTTGCTTTGCCATTAGTTAATAGGGTCTCTTCCAGAGTAGGCTCATAAGTTTGACCTCTTGGGAGGATTTTCTTAGGTTGAGTAGTTGAAATGGGCTTACTCTTAGATCTCAAATTGTACTTAGGTTGGATCTCAGCCATTATCATTTCAGTTTCCTATTGAGAGCCACAAAGGTCAGTATGATCACTTTCTTCACCCTTAATCGATAGTTGTTGAGTGTTTAGAGATTTTTCATAATCTTCTTTAGTCAGATATGGTTGTGTGCAGTCATCACCGAAGTTTGTGACATCATTATCCGAATCTCAGAAATCTTAAAGATCGTTCGCTCCTATAAAATTTTCTCTCTTTAGGGGAGCTTGTATTTTTTGATATTCATTTTTTCTCTATCTTTGCTGGTTTGGGGGATTGGGGTTCCTCTTGAAATCCTTTTTGGCGGAAGAATCAGCGTTGGCCTGTTCTAGCTCCATTCTGGATATTTTATTAGACAGTTCTTTAATTACCCTGGCCATATCATCTACATTGTCATCTGTGGATCTATTAGACCCTGACGGGCTTGCTTGTTCTCTAAAGCATTTAGTTTCTCGGTTTCCCGTTTCTACTTTAGCTTTAAGTTTACCAGAATTGATCATATTCGAGTCGATTTCTACAACATCATCCTGCTTTCGGTTTAGAGTGGCTCCCCTTCTTTCTTGCAAAAGGAGTGCAAAATCCGGTTCGAAAGACTCTGCGAAAGTTACTTTGGCTGCGGGTTGGGACGGTTTAACCTCGGCTAGGATTTTGTTATACAGCTTGTTGAATCTTTGAATAAACTCCATAACTATTTCTGAATTCTTTTTTCTTAAAGACCCAAATTCGGTTAAATAATATAAGTGGTCCTTTATTTTGCCCCATTGTCTAAGGAAAGCATCTTCCAAGGTGTGATAAGACAAGATAGATGTTGTAGGTAGACTCTGAAACCAAGTTCGGACCTAGCCTTCAAAGGTTTGGACAAGAAGCCTCGAATACACATCCTCATGTTCGAAACCTAGGATGTCTGCGAATTGATCGAAGAAATTAATGTGTTCGGCTATGGTCAGATCTCCTTCCCCAGTGAATTTTGGCAAATTTTTTATATAATTTTTGGGAAGGTCGTGCAGAGGAACGGACAATACCAAGGGAGCATATCTTGCTACAACTTTTGCAAACACTCTGGGAAGGGGGGAAATCCCTTGGCCTCCATCTCCTCCTACAGGAGCTCCTCTGTCTCCCCCTCCGATAACCCCTCCACCTCCTCCTCCGGCAGCTGCCATCATTATTAGTGGAAAGTAGTAAAGGGGGTTTCAAAAAATTAAAAGTGAATCTTTATTTTCTTCGTGAAGAGGAAAATCCGACGATGAATGATAAGGAATGCGAGGACTCGGTTCCTCAGATTTGCAAGAGATGAAATCAGGAGAACCGATAGGTGTGGAAACTGAATGTGTAACACACTCTTCAGAATTAGGTGAGGTTGGGAAATTTAAATAAAGGGAAGATGGTATGTCAACTGTCAACAAAATTTCAAGAGGGCCCTTTCCTCTGTGTACTAAGGGGATTGTCGGATGAATCTCACTCCTAACTTTGGAGCAGTTTGACGTTAGATATTTAGTATCAAAGAGAGGACATCGTGAAGTTGAAGGTTCAAAAGAACTCTTAGTCTTCAGTTGTGAGTGTTTAAGCTTGTAGACTGCAACGGTTGGCTTAAGAGAGCCTCTTGCCTTTAGAATCTTTTTGGGATCGGTAACGGGTGTAATCTGCTTACCATATGGGTTTTGTCTGGTATTCCTTCGACCAGATGCCAGTTTATTATTTGTGGAGTTTCCAAGTGAAAAATTGGAAAGCCTTAAAAAGGTGTGTACTCTTTGTTCAATATCAAAGGGTAACACTTTCAACAGAAAAAAAAATGTCGTTTTCCCAGGGAAAAATTTTGTAACTTTGGTCCCCGACAACGGCGCCAAAAAGATGTTGTTCTAAAGTCTGTACTTAAGGCTTAGAAGTACAGTGTCTAGGCATCCGAAAGTGAGTAAGCGGTAGAGAATAGAGAAACGTCAACCTTTGGCAATGTAAACTAGGGATGATTTCTGTGTTGGCATTGTCTAGCTTCCAACTGTTCCTGGATCTTTATATCCTATTCAATCGCTGCCCATGAACGTTCCAGTTCAACCCGAGTAGTGGTTGTTTTAAGAATGGTATCAAAACGGTTTAAGGCAATGTGCGTTTGATTTGATAATCCGGGTTCGATATTGGGCTGTGTTGGTACAGGGACAGTCATGGAGGAACAGTAAAATAAGAAAACTTCAGGGCGAATTTAAGTGTTGTCTCAATTCGGTCATATAAAAGAGAGTTTACGGTTTTAGGAATAAAAACAGGGTGCAAATCAAAGGCTCTTTCCCATAACTGGGTTATATTTTAATAAAAATGTATGAGGTGGGAGAAAACATTTAGTTGTCTATCTAGTAAGGCTCCTATCAAGGGAGAATCTCACGTATAAACATAAGAAGAAAAATGTGAAGAAATAACCCAATGAAGCATAAAATATATATAGAATTCTGAAAGTGTTGACTGGTCTTATACCTGTTGATAGCTGGTACAAAGGAAAAATAGTAAACAATATAGAAAACCAAAATTCATTCACTATAGTAGAGGTTGCACTAAATTATAGCAAAGCATTCATCAAATACGAATATGAAATGAAACGAAATATGAGATACAAGAAAACAAACTCATAACACAGTCGTGATGCAATTGAGAATCTTCGGATTTGCTTTATATTAATTCTCAAAATGTAAAACCTCTATTACAATCGACCCAAAAAGGTCCAACCCTTTTTTCTTTCTTTCTATGGTATATTTATACAGTTTTACAATAACATGGAATCTCAATCGTTACAAAATTTTCAGTTATGATAGGGAGGAGAGAAATTGCTCCATTTCTTCTTCGTTGTCTTTATTTGGTGCCAGAAGCTTGTCCTCGCGCATGCTCGGTACATGTGACACATCTTTCAACCAGCCGATATATCGGCCTTGACGATTATGCTTGACAATTGGCTTCAAAAGAGTAATAATCTCAGACTAATTGCGGCAACTTGTCTTCCATCTGTCTATCTATGATGTCGATAATGCATAATTGCGTGCTTGGTTTAATCATACATTTATCTATTTGCACTATGTCTGCCATAGTCACTTTTGAGATCTCGACTGAATCTCTTTCTTCTTTTTCATTTAAATCAAGTGATATTTTTGCCATATTCATTTGAATCAATGCCTCGGCATTACCTCCGCTATCAATGCCTAGCAGATTACCATCTATAGAACTAAAATCCTCTTCTAAGGATTTTGTTACCCTCTTGGCTTGCAGCTTACCTTCCGATATGTTGTGTTCCCATTCTTTTAATAGAATGTTTCCTCTGGTCTGCTCCAAAATGGTAAACCTGGGAGTATTTCTCGAATCCCTGTTGTTTGTAGCTATCACAGCCTCTTGAAAGGCAACCTGTGCTGCTCCAACCTCTCTTTCTCTAGCAGATAAATTCTCCAAAAATTGATTAACCAGCAAGCAGTTGTCCCGAATCACCTCTACCTTGGCAAGTAAATTTCGTTGGGCCATAGAGACTCTACTCCGAATCTCCATCACCTGGGACTGGAACATCCTGATATTTATAATTTTACTTTCAGTGATTTCCACTCTAGCCTGTAGCTGTTCGATCAAATCTTTTTGTTGGCTCGCTTGCATCTGACCATTCCAAACCAGATGTTCTTATTCGAGCTTAGTCTTGACCATCTCTATATCACTTTTATTGGCCAACCTTGCTTGCTCTATTCCTACACTCGCCTGGTCTTTGGCAGCCTCCACTGCTGTGACTAGTCTGGCTTCTAGGGTTTTGATGAGGCGATTTTTTTGTTTCAGCTGGTTTTTCAAAACCCTGACTGAAAATTGGTTCGCTATGGCATATGCCCCTAATGTCCCAACTATTTCTGTTGTGAACAGTTCATTCTTCTTATCCTTCCCATCAGTCATAAATTTGTATTTCTTGACTATTGATTCCCCTTCCTGATAGAATTCTCTCTTTACCACTGCCTTTCTCTTCTTATCAAAGAAGAACTCATTTGGAGGGAGCTCTCCCACCCTTATAGGCCTCAATTATTAATTTAAGATCCACCCTGCATCAATATTTCCCTGAGTTGACTGCAAGGGAGTAACTGATGCGATAGGATCTCCGATTTGCTTCGCTGATTGTCCCGGAGTAGTAACTGGAGTCTGCTTCTTCGGCGGGTCAGAAGTCTTTATCTCTGCTTTCAGACTCTTAGTTTTCTCTCCCCCGTCTTGGTGTTTTTCTTGACCGGGAGTCACATCCTTGGAGCCTTCGACATCTTTTTGTTTCACCTCTGCTGTACTCAGATGATCACCCTGTAATACTGTGGGAAGACAACTGTGTCGATGTTATTGGAATTTCAGAACATCGACCCTCTCTTCAAGTGCCAAGATCTGTATCCGAGCTAAAATCTCGGCATAAGATCTTGCACCTCGGAAAATGTCATCTGAGGGCAAATTTTCGTGTTCAAATATCTTGAGTCCGCAACTAGCCAAATGATTACTCATGACCCTTTGTGGATCGTGCTTCTTGAATTCAATAAGGACCAATTTTAATTCTTCCAGGGCTACTGCCTCAGCTTTAGCATGCCCGAAATCGAACAAAGAATATGAATTTAAATGAACAGGAAAAGGTGGCCATACCTTTTTTGAGTATCACTTAAGCTCCTTGCTTATACCACCAATTACTGTTTGTCGGGGAACCTCACGACAAGCTAGCTTGTCGGGGATGAATAATGGCAATGCATGCGGGGGGACAGAAGCCCCAAAAACTCTGAGATATGAGAATTCGGCTTCTACATACCAGTCAGTTATGCTGCTCAAATTATTCCTTATACTGTCTGAGATCCTTGGCGGCGGGTAACCGAAAATAGTGACATGCAGAGGTACCATCACCCAATTGAAGATTTCATATACAAAATCTGCCGCTTTGTTTTCCCACAATTTCAAATGATAGGCGTGGATGGGCTCAACCTCTGCTGGAGTCCAACTCCAGCTCATTAAGGGAAATGGTGTCAGAAAGCATACAGCCTCCATAATGTATGTAGACATAAAAAATGAGGAAATCTTTCCGCTCTCTTTCTGCACCTGATACTTTATAACCCGACTGGTCAAGCTATCAGACAACATTTTCACCCATTCGAAGGAACAGCCTTTGGCGACTCGATGTATTAGAGGCACCCATTGAAGAAACAAATGTGAGGTGTCCTCTCTCCCGTATAATCTGCATGTCATCATAGCTACATACTTGAACTGTGGTTCCAAGGAAGCTATTGAATATATACCATTATTGTCTTCCCTGAACATCGCAGGGTGCGAAACCCAATCTCTTATTAAGCTAGACATAATCTTGTCATACTGCACAAATTCCTTCTGTTTGAACTCTTCCAAGAATTCAACATCATATGTAAGGTTGAACGTTGTGGGAAACTTGTACATATCTTGCAGATGTTCAGGTCTGAAATCCCCGATGGTGATCTTCTTCTCATTCATGATGGTTCTGGTTGGTATGTCCACATGGTCTAATTCCCATCAGACCATATCATAATAGGGGAGAAATTGTGGCCTAGCCGCTATTTTATGCATTCCCAATTGAATGACGATCTTATATTTGGTGGTTATGTCATATTTTTCATTGTCATGGGAATCATCGGAATAATCCACTAATTTGGCCTACAGAACATCAAAAATGAATGACCAGTTCGAGACAGAGTCAACACTTCGAGGTAAAGTATCAACGACGTTGTCCAAACCTTGTCCTGAAACCTCAACGCTGGCTTTAGATGTTTTTCGTGGGGCCATGACGAGAGATCTTGCTTCAGCTCTTCTGTGATAAAAATATGTATACATACAAAAGTTAGCTCGTTGAGAAAGTGTGCTCTACGTAATATAGAAATGAATTTGTTATAATGAATAATAGCTCTATATATTCGAAAACTCAATACTTTTCAAGAACAGATCAGTCAAATCAAGCTTAAAAATAAATTTAGCAATAAAAACCCAATCTTTATTTGATGATTTGCCTTGTTTCTAATTAATGCCATAAATTTTGGCGGTTGGAAAAGTCAGTTGGCATAAGGAAAAATTAAGACTGCCTCGTAAACTGCACATGCACCAAATCATGGGAGATACTGATTTAGCTTAATTAATCTGGTTTTACCGAAGTTAATTAATCTTTCGATACTCGTTGTATCGAGAATTTTTTCTTTAACCCTTTGAACCTCTAACACCCGAAATTGTGATGATTGACTTTGGTTAATAAAAACGTAATTGTGATTAGGTTCTTAATTAATTACATAATTATTTATATTGCCATATCGTGACTCGGAGCTTCGAAGGTATAAATTCCGGGAAGTTTGCATGCCAAGTCGCGAAACCGCGAGATCACGATGATATGTTTTAATTAAAAGGAAGGATAAAAATGGATTAAGTGTTTAATTAATTATGTTCGTATCTTTATCGTGACTTCGCGACTCGGGCTTAGACAGTGTATCTTTTTAAAAGAGAACACGCCGAGTGGCGAATTTTCGGCAGAACTTAACCATGGCTTATCTTTTACCTTTAACATTGACACGGGTTACTAACATAAGGACTTCATGGTTTTGGCTATTGGGGTTACGACAATAAGACTTTTGGATTTAGTGAACACCGAGGCATGAAAACCCGATGATGTTTAATCGTGATTTAGGAAAATTTTACTCCGGTTACTTCCATGGGTAAAATTTTAAATCAATTTCGTTGTTACGTTGCTCGGGACTTGTGAACTACGTGATCTATAGCATCCAACATACGAAATCCCGAGGTAGAACAAAAGGGGGAATTTTTTTTTGCCAAAAAGTAGAAATCGCCTTGAGAGTACAATAATTATCACTGCTTGCGTGATAAGACTTCATAGATTTTGAAACCTCAGGTGGAAAATACGAAAACCATATTTCGATTTCGACCATTAAGACATGAAATCCGAGACGGGCTAGAAAAAACAAAGGCAGCTCCAACATAGGCTCCAACTAGGGATCCCATTTACTTGTAAGATGGGAAGAACAGTAGACCACGTGCCGATATTGGGTAAATGGAGTCAACAACTTCAATCAGGCGAAAAGGTTCCTGAGAACAGGGTATCGAAGGGGAAAGAGACTTCGTTTTTTTCCTTGAAAAGATTTTCAAACTCAGATACTCTTTTAAAACTTAGTCGTAGTCCATTTCATGACTTTCCCTTTTTCGTTACTAAATTCAGGTCTGCCTTAAGAAAATAAAAATAGTTCTAGGAGACCCAACAGATCTTGTGGGTATCAGCTTGCATCAAAAAGAAGAAGATTATGTGTTTTTAATCAGGAAGCTCCGTCTGAAATTGGGATGTAGATCATGTTTTTAAAAAGAATTGGTTACTAGAGTAGAGTGATATTCATGTATAACAGCCTTACAGATATCTCAGATATTGCTTCACTGCTAGCGAGCCTGTTCAGTAACCCGGTGAAGTTATCTGGCCCCTTTTACCGAATTTCCTTTCACTACTTTTGAATATA
>JASDQU010319362.1:0-13050 GCA_032191745.1 Picea mariana
ATGATTATTATAAGAGATTGTGCTTTATCTTTCATCCTCATCCCTAGATCATCATTCCATGCCTGAGTAGTCGACCAGGAGTGGAATCGAAAGTCGTCACTTTGATGTTAATAGACCTATAGATTCTAATGCCCTGCTTTTCTGTGCATGGATGATGAGCGAAGGATAACATTTTCCCAGCCATCTTCCTTACTATCTCTGTGTTGATTGATTCTTTGCTAAATGATTAGTCTCTGTGCCCTATGGTGAATGATTATCCTTATGTTTTTGTTGATTCATTTATGAATGATTGATTTTATTGTGTCCGGATTATGGAATTTGTTTTACTATTGAAATAACCATTATAGGCGTCCAAAGTTGAATTCATTTTTAGGGTTGGATAAACCTTTACCTGCATCCAGTTTTTATTTTGTTTGTACTATTAAATTTAACCTCTTTACCTATGTTTTGAGGAACCACGATCTTTCAATGAATTTCATTGTTGATATACCTGCGTTTTAATGTTATAGGACAGTAAATTATTTAGAGATATTTATACAGGATTAATTCATGTATTTACACAATGTTTTTGAGATGTCTGCTTGATATTTAATATTGGATAGCAATTTTTGTCATGTATTAACAAAAATGCTATGGATAGCCATAAATTGACTGGCAATGATTCCTATATCTTGTTAGGTAGCAATACATTAATCTTTCTAGACCAACGATTTCTACTATCAATGCTGGACAACGTTTTGTCATTTCAATATACAACTAATTTAATACATTTTGAGTGTGACTGTGAATGTTGCATACATATATAGTGGCTGCAATTTTGTTTTTGAATGAGATTTTTTACAGCGACAATGAATTTCTATGATAACCACAACAAATCTCCATCGATGTCTAACTGAGAAATATTATGTTAAAACTCAGTGAAATTCTTATGATAAATCTCTTCTTGTGTTGATTTGATAAACAATGAGGTCTACAAATTTCCCTTATGATAATCCCCTACGTGGGATCGATAAATTCTACCTATGTTGAATGATAAATCCTTGCCTTGGATGGTTAAATCATGACCTTGTTAATCCCTGCATTTTTAACGTTGTTGACAACACATAGAATGGATAGGAAATGATTCTATTGGTAGACTTTTTAGTCTGCATGGGTAAAATAATGGATTGCATGGGTAATGTTTCTAGTTAGCCCCTTCTTGGCATTTTTACACAGCCCTTCATGGCGTTTTCGCCCAACAATTCACTTATTTTTACCCAACGATATCAGTATATTGCTATTAATAGTTTTATATTTTATTAATAGTTGTTTAGTTATGAAACTATTTCATAGATTATATTGTTTCATATGTTATAGATTACGTTTCTTTCATAGATAACTTTGATCAATAGCATAACTTTGACTGTTAAGCACAAGATTGCGATCTTATGGTTGTTTACAACTTATTGTTGATAGTAAATGATATGCACTCATCATTATATCACAACGATTTCATATTATTATGACGACACTTATTAACAACAACTTTCTAGACAACAATTCAATATTGTTGATAGAAAATCCCTTGACAACAAACTTGTAATTTCGCTCAGTAGAGGTTTCTAGGCACATATCTAATCACAACAAACTCATAAATTCTTTCAACAATATATTTTTATCCTTGATTTGCTGGACAACGATAAGTTACATAGAGTCTCCTTTTAATGTGAGACAACGTATCCGTGTTTAGGAAACATATAGTTAGACTGCGTTTTCATCCATATTTATCCACCCCATAATTATTCATTCATAGTAAGACTTTTTAATTTAGAAAAAAATGATATAGACAACAAGGTCGAATATTTAATAAGCAACGTAGATCACCTTTAATGTTAAGTAGTTCACTTATTTTATTGGACAGTGTATATTTGTTGACCGACGTATTTGATTTTGTTAAGTGCTTATAATAGTTCACTCCTTCGCACTTAGACGTCTTGTGTAACAGATTTTGGCTTTGGTTTGTTGGAAAAGTCGATTAACAACTTGCACAAATTTAATTGGAGTGATGTCATCTTGCGTCTTGTCGACTTGTTGCTTAGGTGCATGGTTGTAGTCTTCTTGTCAGTCATTTCAGCTCGTAGCTCATTGGATTTATCTTGAGTCCTTGGTCCAGTTAGGTTGTTGTGCCATGGTTGTTGTCGCCCTAACAGATAGAGGCGAATGATAACTTGGTCAGAGTTTGTGCTACCCGTTGCGGGCATTATTCATTGTAGTTGTTGTTGGTGCTTGGGATGTAATGCCTTCATGCATTTGGCTGTGCGCCATCGATGTTATAGTTACAGGTTGTCGAGGCCATTGTGTCTGGATGGTGGATGTTGTCCTTTAGCTTGTAGGCGTTGTCATGTTGTGTCGAGCAGATAGTCATTTCTATTTGTCCTGATCTCTACATGTTTTCACCCAGTTGCTCGATGTTATCTTGTGTTGAGTCATTGTTGTATGTTTCCTGATCTGTGTGCTTAGTGTTCGTCGTCAGTTGGGGTGGTTTAACTATTTTTGTCATTGCCTTCATGCCTGAAAAAAAGGAAAATCACTTTTTTCTTCGCTGGCATTCATAACGATAGGGGTCGTTACATATGGTATCAAAGTAGGTTCAACCCTGTGACTGTGGATCACCATGCTTTCCACAGTAGTAAACCCTTGAGTTTTAACCTAGTGCTAACCAAAAAATTTAGCGTGTCCATGTGCTGATTGTGACTAGAGGACGCCACAGAGGTTCGTAGCGTGGTGCCATGGAAGGAGGTGCCCGCCCCCTTGGAGTCTGACCCCCAAGGGGAAGAACCAGTCCTTGGGCTTGATTCGATTGTTGAAGGGATGATGATGGTCTGACAAGGTCCTTCTAGAGATTTTCAAAGGCCTTGATGCACCATCTGTACTGAGATGAGGGTAGGGAACATGTACCCTTGAGGGTCCATAATGCGCTCAACCAGTACCATTAGCTTTCACCACAAACTCGAGAAGGTCATTATTCCAATCTCTCTGGTGCCCCGAATCACATAGCCTCCGAGGCATGGTTGGAGAATATGGTGATGTGGTTTTCACTTCACGAATATACCTCCAACATTAAGTTCCATATGGTGGTCTTTCAACTGAAGGGGAGCACTCTTCTATAGTGGAAGATGCTCCTATCACATTCGAACATGGCCATCGAAGATGTGTCATTGGAACTGTTTGAGGAACGGTTCCAAGAGAGGTATCTTTCTGAGGAATTCATAGAGCGTCAACTCAACTAGTTCAACACCTTGCGACAGGGAAGCTATATGGTGCTCAAGTACGAGGCTCTTTTTGGAGTTTCTTCGGTATGCTCCGCACCAAATTACCAGGAAATGTAAGGTCAACAAATTCGTGTTGGGCCTTAATGTTAGGATTTAGATTCTACCTCAGGTACCAGGAATACTGGACCGAAGAAAGTGTGTTGGAATGTGGGCAGCCACATTTCTAGCTCTACTGCCCAGTGGAGAGGACTAGAGCATCTGAATTAACCGAACCCAATACCGCAGGATATTGGGGCAAGGCCCATCAAATTCATTATGTGGTGAATAATCGCCAGGAAGAGCACTCGTCGACTATGCTTGAGATGTCAAGTATCGTCACTGACCAGACCCTTAATGTTTTGATAGATCTCGGTGCTACCAAAAGTTTCATTTTTGGTGCAGCGCTAAAAATGATTAAGGTAAAGGCAGTCGAACAGGATGAGTTTAGATTTGTAGAGATGGTTCCGGGAGCCAAACAAAAGGTTGGAGGGAAGGTTATGGGTTGTACCCTTAACCTGGGAGAGATTTTCACCAGGGCCACCTATATGTCATGATCTTAGGATCTTATGACGTCGTGATTGTTATGGACTGGTTGGAATTGCATGAGGCGATACTCAACTATAATATAAAAAAATTGAGCTTGGTCGATGATGAGGGACAGATATGCATGATTGTAGGTTGGAACCAGGGAGTTTCCCTGAGATTCATCTCTTCCTTGCAGTTACAGAAGAGCATGCGTAATGGGTGTAACCTTTATGCGATCCTTGTGTTAAATGAAAAGGGAGTAGCAGAAGGTCTAGAACACCTTCCGATGGTGAGAGAGTTTGTGGACATCTTCCTAGAGGAGTTACTTGGGATGTCTCCAAAGAGGGAATTGGATTTTACGATAGACCTAAAATTGGGGACTGAACCGATAGTAAGAACACCTTATCGGATGTCGACCCCAGAGTTACAAGAGTTGAGAATGCAACTGAAGGAGTTGTTGGACCTGGGACTAATACGTCCTAGTGTGTCACCATGGGGCATGCCTATTCTTTTCATATGAAATAAGGATGGGTCATAGAGACTCCGCATTGACTACCATCAATTGAACAAGGCAACGATCAAGAATCAATATCCATTACCAAGGAATGGTGTGATGGTGTTTTCCAAGATCGACTTGAGATCAGGGTATCACCAGTTATGGATCAAGAAGGATGACATCCCTAAGACCGCATTTAAGATGAGGTTTGGAAATTATGAGTTTATTGTTTTACCGTTTGGACTAACAAACGCCTGAGGGGTATTTATGTGTATGATGAACAGGGTGTTCCATCAGTACTTGGAAAAGTTTGTCCAAGTATTCATTGACGATATTTTGATTTACTCTCGGACAATGGAGGAGCATGATGACCACTTGCGCTTGGTACTACAGTGTCTGTGAAAGAACAATTTGTATGGGAAATTTTCTAAATGCTTATTTTATCAATCAAAGATTCACTACTTAAGGCATAAAGAAGTTTGTTTGGACCGAGAAATGTCAAAGGCATTTCAGAGGCTCAAGGAGTTTTTTACAACAACACTGATACTAAAAGTCCTTGACATGAATGTATACTTCTTGGTATTCACTGACACATCCACGGAAGGCTTAGGCAGAGTCTTGATGCAAGATGGTCGAGTGATCGCTTATATCTCGAGGAAATTGATAAGGCATGAGGAGAACTATGCGATGCACGATTTGGAGTTGTTATCCATTGTTTATGCCTTGCGAGTTTGGAGACACTACCTTATTGGATGAAAATTGAACTAAAAACGAACCACTGTGGACTACAACACATATTTACGCAAAGCGACCTCAAAGCGTGACAACAGTGTTGGTTGAAATTTCTTAGCGAGTACAATGTCGAGATTATTTACATAAAAGGAATAGTGAACTGAGTGGAAGATGCATTGAGTCGGCGACCACACATATTTTTGGTGTTGTCTCTTCAAACGAATCTACATGAAAATATTCTAACTTTATAGTGCGACGATGAGTGGTACAAAGAGGTCAAGGATTTTATCGGACAAAACACAATGATGGTACTAAGATTTGAAGGATTTATGTTGGACAACGATGGAATATTTAGGTTTAAAAATCGAATTTATGTACCACTGAATGACGAGTGGAGGAGTTTTATCCTGAACGAGGCTCATAGAGCAGTGTACATGGCTCACATGGGGGTCACGAAGATGAGGGCAGGCCTTAAACCCTTATTCTTCTGTAAAGGAATGAAGGCAGACATAATCAACTATGTGGCCAGATGTATATAATGTCAGCAGGTGAAGGATAAACATAGACATCCAATAGGATTACTACAACCACACGTTATTTTGGAATCGAAATGGGAGGTCCTTTCGATGGATTTCATTGTTGGATTTCCACTACTGGAAAGGGGACACAACTTGATTTTTGTGGTTGTCGACACTGTGAAGAAGAGTGCTCATTTTATTCCTGTGCATACGATGTATCAGGGACCTGACATATCTAGAGTTTTCATCAGTGAGATTGTGAGGCTACATGGCATGCCTAAGAGGATTATATTCAATCGAGGATCGGTGTTTATTGGATGATTTTGGACTAGTTTCCAAGAGGCATTAGGAACCTAACTTAACTTTAGTACTACGCATCTCCCAGAGACAGACGAACAGACCAAATGAACAAACCAAATCTTGGAGGGCATGTTGTGCATGTATGTTATGGACCAACATAAGAGTTGGGAAAAATTCTTTCCACTGGTAGAATTTATGTATAACAACAGTTATCAAAGCACCATTAGGTTGGTGCCTTTTGAGTTTCTTTACGGGAAACCATGTCGGATGCCTTGGATTTGGGATCGGCTTGAGGATAGGGTCCTGGTGGGACCAGAAGAGATCCAAGAAATGGAAGAACAAATAAAAACAAAAGACAAAATATCAAGGAAGCACAGGATCAACAAAAGAGTTATGTTGATGTGCATCATGTCGACCATAGTTATGAAGTTCGTGATCGAGTCTTCTTGTGGTAGAAACCATATAAGAGTTTGATCTAGTTTGGAAAGGATTCTAAACTCTTTCCTAGCTTCATGGGATCCCGCGAGAGTGTGGAAAAGAGAGGGTCGTGGCCTATTGAATTGCCTTGCCTGATCCTTGAGGCGTATACATGATTTGTTTCTCGTCTCTATTTGAGACATTATTTAAGTGATCCTACTCATGTTTTAACTTGAGTACATTGTAGGTATTGGATGAGGGTGCACTCACGGATGATCTGATCCGCATCCTAGATCATCACATTTGACAGCTACAACATCGAACATTAGATCAGGTCAAGGTCCAGTGGGACAACTATAGTCGACACTCAACAACTTGGGTGGATGCATATGATATGCACCAACATTTTCCATTTTTGTTTGATAGATAGACTTGTGATACTGTGATACACATTACTTCGACATTTATATACTGTGAAACTTCGGGACGAAGTTTAGACTAAGAGGGGGTGTATGTAACATCCCAATCTTGTGCGCACTGAGAAAACTTATTCTTTGAGGACATTTTCTTGCAAGTGATCTGGATTATTATATTATTGGTCATTTGATTATGATTATGAGGCATTATGGATATGATGATATGTTATTTTGTGTATTTACATAGATAGGTGCTATTGACTGGGTTCTGCTGAGTGTGCAGGACTTTGGACCTTGAGGATGCAGAGGCATCGATGAAACCCCTTGGACTATGGATCGAGTCACAGAGTGGACTATTAGGGTTTGATTATTGTTGATATGACATATGTACATCTGATTAGATTTTATGATGATTGATTATAGTGCATCGCATAGTTCTCCTCATGCCTTATCAATTTCCTCGAGATATAAGCGATCACTCGACCATCTTGCATCAAGACTCTGCCTAAGCCTTCCGTGGATGTGTCAGTGAATACCAAGAAGTATACATCCATGTCAGGGACTTTTAGTATCAGTGTTGTTGTAAAAAACTCCTTGAGCCTCTGAAATGCCTCTGACATTTCTCGGTCCAAACAAACTTCTTTATGCCTTAAGTAGTGAATCTTTGATTGATAAAATAAGAGGCGAGTGGCACCCTTGGAGCACGTAGTGCATCCTGAAGGGAATGTCACACAAGGGAAACTGAATGAGGCAAGTGGCACGCTTGGAGCACCTAGTGCATCCTGAATGGCATGTTGCGTTGTTAAATAATAAGTGAATAAACCTAGATGGTCTTAGAACGAATGACATTATAAGAAAGATTTAAAAAAAAAAATCCTAATAAAAATGTCACCCAACCTAGGAAAATAAAATCTAGGTCTAAGTGATACTTGTGGTAATAATAATAATAATAATAATAATAATCATTAAACATGTGACGAGAATGGAGTAAGAAATTCAATTAATTTATTAAAATCAAATTATATTGAGGGATTAACATTTTAAAAGGGAATTGACTATTTTTCTACATTTGCTAATTAAAATTTATTAATTAAAAAGGAAAAGGGGTAAAAGGTAATTTTTCTACACTTGCTAATTTGGGTTTAAGATAAAAATGAAAAATAGGGAAAATTAAAAGAAATAGGAAACTAAGGGAAAAAGGGGAAACATAAAGAAAAGGGAAACACAAGGAAAAAGAAGAATGACTAACTTAGTAAGGTATCTTGCCATTAAAAAATTTCTAAATATGAACTCAATTAGGAATTTAGTAAGGGCGTAATTAATTTAAGATGTGTAAGGGAATATGAGGTCACCAAGAAGAGATTTTAGGAATGCTTTTTGGTGGGTGAGGGAAATAGGAGTAATTAAATATTTAATGAAATTTATTTTTGGTGCAACTAGGGGGATGGGTGACATGTGTACGGGGGAGATTTTTCTGAAATAAATTAATGAAAATTAAATTAAATGGGAAATTGGGAAAAAAATCAATTAGAAACTGTATATAAAGGATGGAGGAGGAGGAGTATGGATATTTTTTTTATGCATAACATTATGTTGTAGGATTTTTTACTTGATTGACTTATCTTGTGGGAGTTGGGATACCCAGCTCGAGTAACGAGTGGTAGCTCGAAATTTCGAGGCGAGATGGTTTCTAGTTGTTCTTGGTTTAGAGTGTGTGGACCCTTTGTGTCTTAGGGGGCTATGGGGGAAAAACAATACCCCTAGTGTTGTCTAGGAGCTACCGGTGAAGTCACATCGATCGACAAGTGGGAGCTGGACGGAGCGCGTGGGACAACGACTCATAAATGTCACCTTGGGCTACAGTACACATGCTTTTATCTTGAATGGTAGATTAATATTGATCTTGAGCTTCCATTACTATACTTCTATTGTATATAAAAAAGTGTTTACTCAACGTTTTTAATCAAGAACTTAAAGTTGTCATAGCTTTACGCTCGCTACATTGAATTGATTCCTTTGGCAACCGATCCTTGATTGGTTTGTTTGTTCTGTTTGTTTTAATGATTATGATAAGAGATTGTGCTTTATCTTTCATCCTCATCCCTAGATCATCATTCCACATCTGATCAGTAGGCCAAGAGTCGAATCGATGGTCGTCACTTTGGTGTTGATAGACCTATAGATTCTAATGCCATTCTTTTCTATGGATGGATGATGAGCAAAGGATAACGTTTTACCAACCATCGAACTTACTATCTCTGCATTGGTTGATTCTTTACCGAATGATTATTCTTTGTGCCTTTTGGTGAATGAGTATCCTTTTGTTTTTGCTGATTCATTGCCGAATAATTAATTTTATTGCGCCCAGATTTTGGAATTTGTTTTACTGTTGAAATAACCATTATAGGCATCCATAGTTGAATTTGTTTCTAAGGTTGGATAAACCTTTACCTGCATCCAGTTTTTATTCCGTTTGTACTGCTAAATTTAGCATCTTTACCTGCGTTTTAAGGAACCACGATCTTTCAACGAATCTCATTGTTGATATACCTGCGTTTTAATGTTATATGAAAGCAAATTACTTAGAGAGATTTGTACAGAATTATTTCCTATATTTACACAACGTTTTTGAGATGTCTTCTTGATATGTAATATTGGATAGAAATTTTTATCATGTATTAACAACAATGCTATGGATAGCCATAACTTGACTGGTAGTGATTCCTATATCTTGTTAGATAGAAATACATTAATCTTGCTAGACCAATGATTTCTACTATCAATGTTGGACAACGTTTTGTCATTTCAATATACAATGAATTTAATACATTATGAGCGTGACTGCGAATGTTGCATATATATATTGGCCGTGATTTTGTTTTTGGATGATATTCTTATGATAAATCTTTGCCTGCATTGATTTGATAAACATTGAGCTCTGCAAATTTACCTTATGATAATCCCCTATGTGGGCTTGATAAATGTTTCCTGCGTTGAATGATAAATCCCCACCTTGGATGGTTAAATTGCGGCCTTGTTAATCCCTGCGTTTTTAACATTGTTGACATCACATAGAATGGATAGGTAGTGATTCTATTGGTAGCCTTTTTAGATTGCATGGATAATGTTTCTAGTCAACCCCTTCTTGGTGTTTTTACACAGCCCTTCATGGCATTTTCTCCCAGCAATTCACTTCTTTTTACCTAGCAATATCAGTATATTGCTATTAATAGTTTTATCTTTAGTTTTATATTTTATTAATAGTTGTTTGGTTATGAAACTGCTTCATCGATTATATTGTTTCATACGTTTGTTTCATAGATAGCTTTGATTAATAACATAGATTTGAATTTTTAGCACAGGATTGTGATCTTATAGCCATTGACAACTTATTGTTGATAGTAAATGATATGCACTCATCATTATATCACAATGATTTTATATTATTATGACAACACTTATTAACAACAACTTTCTGGACAACAATTCAATATTGTTGATAGAAAATCCCTTGACAACAAACTTGTAATTTGACTCAGTAGAGGTTTCTAAGTACATATCTAATCAAAGAGAACTCATAAATTCGCTCAAAAATATATTTTTAGCCTTCATTTGTTGGACAACGATAACTTAGACATAGTCTCCTTTTAATGCGAGACAAGGTATCCTTGTTTAGGAAGCATATAGTTAGGCTGCATTTTCATCCATATGTATCCACCCCATAATTATTCATTCACAATAATAATTGTTAATTTAGACAACAGTGATATATACAACAAGGTCGAATATTTAATAAGCAACATAGATCACCTTTAATGTTAAGTAGTTCACTTATTTTATTGAGCAGTGTATATTTGTTGACAAACATATTTGATTTTGTTAAGTGCTTATAATAGTTCACTCCTTCACACTTAGATGTCTTGCATAATGAATTTTGGCTTTGGTTTGTTGGCGAGATCGATTAACAACTTGCACAAATTTAATTGGAGTGATGTCATCTTGCATCTTGTCGACTTGTTGCTTGGGTGCATGGCTGTAGTCTTCTTGTTAATCATTTCAGCTACTAGCACATTGGATTTATCTTGAGTCCTTGGTCCAGTTAGGTTGTTGTGCCATTCTTGTTGTGATGCTTATCATAGAGCGACCACATGATTCTTGAGGAGGGGATCATTGCGCACTCTAACAGATAGAGGCAAATGATAACTTGGTCGGAGTTTGTGCTAACTGTTGTGGACGTTGTTCGTTGTAGGTGTTGTTGGTGCTTGGGATGTAACGCCTTCATGCATTTGGTTGCGCACCATCGAGGTTCTAGTTACTAGCCATTGAGGCCATTGTGTCGGGATGGTGGATGTTTTCCTTTATCTTGTAGGCATTGTCATGTTGTGTCAAGCATGTATTCATTTCTATCTGTCCTGATCTTGACATGTTTTCACCTAGTTGCTCGATGTTCTCTTGTGTTGATTCGTTGTTGTCTATTTCCTAATTTGCATGTATGGTGATCATCGTCAGTTGGGGTGGTTTATCTGTTGTCATCATTTCCTTCGTGCCTAAAAAAAAAAAAAAATTGCACTTTTTTCTTCATTGGTAGTCGTAATGATAGGGGTTGTTACACTATTATTGTAATATTTTTTTTCAGCTCTTTTTGTTTGTGATAGTGAGTGAGTGAGTAAGTGATTGTGAGCTTGGCGCGAACGTTGTGTTGGCAAGGACGTCGTGTTGAAGGGTGCTCTTGCGAGCGGTTGGGCTATTGTTTTGGAGGGAGGTCAGACGGGCCGAGCTTCAGGTAAGCCCAAAACCTTTGTAATTCTTAATTTTGAAATTTAATTTAAATGTCCCTTTTAATTTTTAATTTGTTATTTTAAATTAATTTTTTTTTTTTTAAATTTGATTTATATGTCAACCCCTGTGGCCAAGCCATGGGAACGCCTATGACTTGGCCATAGGGTTGGGCCACCGTGGCCAAGTCACAGTCCACTGGACTGTGACTTGGCCATGGGGGGCCAGCCCTGTGGCTACATTTGATCACTGTACAATTTTGAAAATATTTTGATCTATAATGTCAATTGCATGGCTCTTGGGTAGCGATATCTAGCACATGTGAATTGAAATTGTAGGGTTAAAATGTAATTTAAGAAAAAAAAATTAATATTTCACCAACAATTATATAACCCAATTTTGAAAATTTCATAACCCAATTCGGAAATAGTTGAAAAAAATCCAGAATGTTGTGTTATCCCTATAACTGATATGCCGATAGTATCTTGGTCATATTATTCCAAGATTTTCCAGCTTTAAACGAAATTCATGCGCTGTCTGGTTATCCTTTCCCTGGACTCCATTTTTAGAGTGGTGATATTATTCAAAGACTTACTAGCTAGAAATCAAATTAATCCAGAGTCTACTTAGCCTTTCCCTTGACTCAATTTTTATTCATCCACCTCTATTTGGGCCTCAAAATTTGAAATTCTTCTTGTACTATAAGTGCCATGTATTTTTCAGAAACTTTAAGTCTGTATTAATAAAATCGCTCCGGCCTAACCAGGCCATCATTCTTACTCACACAAAAATAACGCAGGTTTTGTTCCCTCCAAAAGGAGGATATCAACCAACAATTTTAAACTAACTTGTTTAATAGTGTGCTCGTGTACATCCTAGTAAACAAATTTAACAACAAAATTATTCAAATATCATTGGAGCTATGTGTTGTCCTAAAAATAGGATGAGAAGATAGGTGACCAAGGCCATTGTGTCTCTAGCTTCCTTCTCTATCCTTTTGACACTGCCTCGAATGGAAAATGTGCATACTAAACCCAAATACAAATGCCCAACATTCTCTCATAACCATGTAACACAATTTCACCTGTCCAAATTAATTGTGCCTTGTATATTACCATTTTTCCACTTAATCTGATTAATTTGAAATGTTTCAACTAATTTTTTAATTTATTATTAATCTGGAGTTAGTTGAACTAAATCAGCTAAAACCATATATAGATATGAGTAATTGTTTGATCAATTTGTGTAACTGTTTGATGAACTTGTGATTAGTTTGTGTAATTGTTCAAAAGATTACATTCTGATTATAAAAGTGTTATAAAATTATGTGCCTAAATGTGTTTGGCACATGCAGAAGAAATATTTATGTTTATTTCAAATTTGTTAATATTTGTACATTCTGATTATAAAAGTGTTATAAAATTATGTGCAGAAATGTGTTATATAGTTTGGTACAAGTAGAAGAAATCTTTATGTTTATTTTAAATTTGTTAAAATTAGTATTTAGATTTTATATTTGGTATGTTCGCATTTGTTTTTGTCTAGTTTAGATTTAAAGACAATATTTTATTGACTGGTAA
>JASDQU010319366.1:0-11232 GCA_032191745.1 Picea mariana
GTTTTTAAATATTTTTTATTTTTTATTTTGTTTTATTACATGTTTTAATTTATTTTAATATTCGTATTTTATATTTTGTTTATTTGTTATGTATTGTATTTTGTTTTTATGTTTTTAATTTTGTTTTGTGTTTTGTTTTTATTTATTAGTTTTATTACTTTGTTTTGTTTTATTTTTTATATATTTTATTTATTGTTTGTTTATTATAATTTTTGTTTTAATTTGTTTTATTTCTAATTTGTTTATTATATGTTTTATAATTTGTTTTTATTTTTTATTTTTATTAATGTTAACATTTTAATTCTAATAATCTAACTTAATTACTAATTTAATTAATTAACAATTGATTAATTACTAACAAGATAACTCAATTATTAATTAATTTATTATTAACAGGTCTAATCTAACTATTAACCTAATGTTTTTATCCTGAGTTTGTTTATTCATGGAGGGATAAGATTGGCGAAGGGGTGAAGGAATGAAGGGTGAGGGACTGAAGGGTGCAACGGTGGATGAAGGATGCTGCAGGGCGATGGAGGATCGGCTGAAAAGGATGGAGGGGGGAAAATGAAACAACCGAGAGACCAGCAAGCCAAGAACTTCATCACGGGGGTGATGCCAAATAGAAACTGAAGAATCGAGTTACCTATAATTATAGGACCCCAACATAGTCTCCTCCTGTGGATGGCATCTCTTTCAGGAGGTGTCAAGAACCACTGAACTCTGAACATGCAGACCGATGCTTTATTCTTTGGGCCATGGAATCACTGTAGCGACAATCTTCGAACTAGCTTAGATTTGACTGAACATTGAATTAGATATCATCAACTACGAACTCTGCTGGAAACTATACAATACTAAAAAAGATGCTCAAATGACTCAGCTTATTAAAAGATGGTACCTACCCTACACTATTGACAATTTCGTTGTTTTAAATGATACAATAATGCCAGTGTAGCCAGTCAAGCAACTGCTCTAATAACTCTGCTCTTTTAATGTTTTCAAACAATACCAGAAATAGAAGTTGCACGGGAAACACAAACTGATCTCCAGTCTTATCTTTACAACACAAAGCCCTGGGTCTGTGGACAATTCCAGAGACTTTGGGAATCAATGGGTATTCTGAAAAGAAAAACTCCTCCATATAGACAGCTATAGGATCATGATAAACCTGACCTATCTCCTGATGTTCAAATTCAACCAATTCAACCTCATGATTTGGTACTATATTTATGCTGTCTAGATACTCAAAAAATTCCTGATATGGCTGTAAATGTTCTGGTGGGTTCTGAATGATACTTCTGTTGAAAACACCCCTGTAGTTGACTGTCTGATCATATCCATATCATAACAATTTTTGAAATCATTGGGGGTAAATGAAAACTGACTTTGAAAACACACATTATCTAGAATATCAACTATAGGGTCATAAAATGCTTTAGATAATGGTGGCATTGGCTCTACTGGTACTTCATGGCTTACACTGTGACTTTCAACTAGAATCTGACCAAGATTCCCTCTCAAAATTTGAAATTAATTAAAGCACAGAGAAAATGAATCAAGATAGATCATCTCATCACCTGTTTCGGGCTTCATGATTTCATCTGAGGTTTGACCTTCAAAAAGGCTCAAGGGTTGCACCTCTGGATCATCTTCTGTATCTCCCATGTTTTCCTTAACTGATGCATTAGAACATTCCTCTTCCTTTCTATGTGAAATTTTCTTGTAATGTTTTCTCAGGAGCAAGGCAAAACATAAGGGCAGGCAGTTTGCATTTTCTTGCAAATTTCCTGCACTTTCCTCCTTCAAAGTTTGAAATGAATTATAATCTAATGGTACAGAGTTACATTCCATTGTTTCAAATTCTGCTTGAGGCTCTGAATTTTCCCCTGAACTTTGAAAATCAGAGAAGCTTGGAGATTGTAATCCTGGATCTGAAATAGCCTCTTTCTCAACACTAACATCCTTCACTATCTCATTAGAAGATTTGCCTTCTTTGATATTTAACACTTGTTCATAAATTTCCTTCAAAAATTTAAAAGAAGAGAAGCATAAGGGTAAAGTCTGTCCACTTACCCCGAGATTTTTTTCACTTTGGTCATTGCTGTCATAATTTCCACGTACAGATTGATTTTCTTGCTAGGATTGCAAATTATCTTCTTCCTCCCAATCATATGTGGTTGATTTCTTTGAAAAATCCAATGTGGTATAATCATCATTGTACCAATCAAGATTGGGTTAAACATTCATGGATGAAATTACATTAAACATGCATATCATATCAGGAGAATCCTCCTCCATCTTCTGATTTTGAACTTCATCTTCGACTGTGTTGTGAATTGAATACATGAAATAATCATTGGGTAGTTCAGAATACTGAGGCTGGGCTGCAAAATGTTTGGGAACATTGATCCTTTGTCCGTTTTGGCACTAATGGAACATAAGGTCTTTGAACAACAAGCCCATCTTTCCTGCTAATCTTCTGCATCATCTCTCTTACAGTGTTTGCCAGAAAATCTAGTTTCACTTATGAGGATGTCATTTGTTCCTCTTCTATTCTATCTTCCTCTTCTGCCCTTAACTTTTCCTTTCGGTTCAGCAAGTTAGCTTCCACATCAATTGCAACCTTTTTCATTTCTTCAAGTGTTGCAGTGTTCCTTTCTCTTAATTGGAATTCCATCTCAGGATCAAAAGCATTTCGGTAATGCAAGTGAGTTGATCCCGGGGGTGGCCTTATATCAACCAACATTGCATGATACACCTTGTTGAACCTTGCTGAAAACTGATGTACTTTCTCCACTGGCTGTCTTTTCAAATGGTCATACTCTTCTAGGATGAGAAAGACATTTCTCATGATCACCAATCGGTCTAGGAAATTTTTTACAAACTAATGGAAATTGATAATGCTTGCAGCTTGGAGATTCTTAAACCAATTCTTGACTTTACCTTGCAATCATAGGGAAAACATTCTGATCCAAACATCATCATATTCCACCTCAAACAGATCAAGAAAATACTCAAGACTTTGGATGTGCTTTTCAGCAGTGATCTTCACATTTTTTCCATCAAACCTAGGCAGATTATTGATGTAATTGACAGGGAGTTCATCAAGAATAGGAGGCAAAAATAGAGGCTTGTATCTATTTGGGACTTTCACAGGTATAGGAGGTAAAGAAAAGGGCTTATAAATATCTTTAGATTTATCTTAAAACTCTGGGATTTTTACATATGTGTTAGATATCTTGACAGCTGTGGGGAATAAAGCAGGAGGCTTATGTCTGTCAAGGATTTCTAAAACTGTATGAGTATATACATGATCTACAATTTAGGGCTTAGTCTCTTGAGGCTCATCAATTAGCAGGTGTTCAATGCAATCTTCAGCAATGTACTTTTGATCAGGCTTAGAATAAGATAGAACATAATTACATATAAAACCAAAGATGTCTTGAATGCAATTTGGGCTTGAGTACCTGATATTTCTAGGCTGCTTGGTCATGCTTCAGGTTCTTCCTCCGGTGGATTCTTTGAGTTGGCACTATCTGGAGTTGATTGGAATTTTTAGGTGAAATATTTCATCCTTCTTGTGTCTGGTCACTCTCCACCATTAGTGATCAGATCTAGAACTTTGAAGTGTACTACTGGGGAAAGTTCCCCAGTACGGTCGTCATTCTATTATAACTCTGTAATTTTCCAAAGGCTGTGAAGGTAGTCACAGAGGCAACATCAAAACCACTTCGAGTCTCGTATCTAGCCCTCCAAGACTCAGAGAGGTATCTCTCTGTTTGATATAGATTTGTTTGAAAAGGGATATTAAGCTAGTTATGCAGAACATAGGTTTGTTTATGGATTTTGAATTGGTTTGGTTGAGACATAATAAAGGACCATTGGGAAGAATGGAGTCAGGTCATGAAATTCAATGGTTTATAGTTCAACACAGGCCGACAAACTCCCTTAAACACTGAAGAAAAATAGGAACCTTTCTTAGCAGGTATAAAGTGATGTAAAGGTAGTCTGAAAAAGAAAAGAGTCCACTGTAATAAGGGGCATCTGACAAAGGATGAATCTCTTATGGCATCTTTAGAAGAGAGAAAACAAGAGGTAGGCCACCAAATAGGGCATCTGACCAAGGATGAATCCTGGAAGGAAAACCATAGACACATAACAATTTTCAACTACATAAGAGGCACCTAACATGGGTGAATCTCTACATACAGTTGCATAAGAATCAACATATGAATCCGATGGATGAAACAGAGTATCTAGCTATGGATGGATTTTGTAACAGAACATAAAAAATACATGACGAGCCTATTCTATGATAAAAGGAGCACCAAAGGGTGAATTCCAATCATACTACTCTTAGAAATAAGCTGTAAGATACAAATAAACAAAGAAGAGACATTGTTGAGCAGAAACACTGTGATGACTCTTAAGTCATAAGTAGGCTTGCTGTGTTAAATTAATAAAGAAATGAACATGGTCTTTCTTACATCTGCTAGGATTTCCCCACACCCAAGATTTATAGGGCCCATGGAGCTTCTTTCACACAGGTCGAACCTCTCTTCTTTCAAAACATGAAGTATTTATCCCCATTATTACAATGATCATGTCATCAAATGACTACGATTTCATTCAATCAAATCTAAACTGACAATATTGCACTGCAGAAAAATTGGGATTTCACCAGCACTGCACGGATTTCTTCAACTTTGTGTTAATTATCAGTTACTGGTAACAGATTTTGAAAGCCTTTGATGATGGTGTGGCTACCCCTGAGTGGATGTAATATCTTTATATTAGGATATGGTAGGATTTTGTGGAGATCTAGTCAATTTTTCCTTTGCCAGATGTCATCCTGTGGAAAATTTTCCCTCCTCAAATTCTGAAAAAAGAGGTCCCAATGAGTCTTAGATTCTCCCAATATGAGAGGTTTGTGTAAAAACTAGGGGATTTTTTTGTATATCAACTAGTTCTGAACACAAACCTGCTTCAGTTTTTCTAAATTCGTTTCCAGTTCTCCGAAACATCTCCCGCAAAATCGGGACTGTAACAGGAAAAATCGAAATTCTCAAAAAATAGGGCTCGAAGATGGATTTGATTATCCCTTCTCATGGCACCTGTGAAAAAAATGGGAAATTTTTTTGTTCTTTATCCCGTGTGGAACAAAAACCTCTTTCGGTTTTTTAAAATTCATCTCCATTTGCCCAGAAACGCCTTCGTAAAAACACTGGTCAAAAACGTTGCGAAAGCGGTTTTTTGGGGAAAGGTGGTAATTTCGGACCCCCCCTGAGGTGGTAAGTAGTTTTAGGGGGGGAGGGTATCCGCTATCTTGTGGATATGCTATGTGTCCAGGAGTGGTTTTAGGAAACTACTTATTCCAGACCCCCGCCTCTCGTTAAAGTTCGGATGGCAAGTGGGGGTCCGCTATGATTTATGACCATGGATTTGATTTTACTTGGAATGTGAATGTGAAGTTGTGGGTGGGTAGAAACTTAGGATAGTATTTTAGTTTGGTTTTTAAATATTTTTTATTTTGATTTTTGTTTTATTACATGTTTTAGTTTATTTTAATATTCGTATTTTATATTTTGTTTATTTGTTATGTATTGTATTTTGTTTTTATATTTTTTATTTTGTTTTGTGTTTTTTTATTATCTATTAGTTTTATTACTTTGTTTTGTTTTAATTTTTATATATTTGATTTATTGTTTGTTTATTATAATTTTTGTTTTAATTTGTTTTATTTCTAATTTGTTTATTATATGTTTTATAATTTGTTTTTATTTTTATTTTTTATTAATGTTAACATTTTAATTATAATAAACTAACTTAACTACTAACTTAATTACTAATTTAATTAACTAACAATTGATTAATTACTAACAAGATAACTCAATTATTAATTAATTAATAATTAATTTATTATTAATAGTTCTAATCTAACTATTAACCTAATGTTTTTATCCTGAGTTTGTTTATTCATGGAGGGATAAGATTGGTGAAGGGGTGAAGGAATGAAGGGTGAGGGACTGAAGGGTGCAGCGGTGGATGAAGGATGCAGCAGGGTGATGGAGGATCATGCGAAAAGGATGGAGGGGGGGAAATGAAACAACCGAGAGACCAACAAGCCAATAATTTCATCATGGGCGTGATGCCAAATAGAAACTGAAGAATCGAGTTACCTATAATTATAGGAGCCCAAAAGGGTGCAACAAACTTTGGTTGAGGTTAGGGCACATAATTTCTCCTGAAGAAAGTAACATCCACCAAGAGCAGGAGAATGAAAATAATATACAACCAACAATAACACCCTCGACTGTGGTCATAGCGGAAGAACTAGAGCAAGGGGGAAACACAGTCGAGCAACAAAATCCTGATAAGGATGTACTTCCTCCTCCCCCATTTCCCAAGAGATTAATGATAGCAAAACCAACTGCATACTCTAACTTTGATAACGTCGGGGAAATAAAAAAATTATATGTTAAAATACCACTTCTACAGGCTCTGCAAGATATTCCTATCTATGCAAAAACGATCAATGAATTATGTGGGAAGAAACCTTTCAGAAAAGATAAGAATCCATCAACCATCCATGTGGTAGGATCCTTGTCCTATATTATTCTAGGAAACTAGGAGCCGGTCAAGTATATAGACCCGGGGAATCCCATGGTAACAGTTTAGATACAGGGCTGTTGTTTTCCAAATACACTAGTGGATTTGGGAGAATCCATTAACATTCTGAGCATTGAAACCTATAATACCCTGGGTATCACCTCCTTATGGCATGAATTTTGATCAAGCTCTAAGCAATCTGGAGAAGGTACTGGAATGATGCATTGCTACCAAGTTATGTTTAAGTCACGAGAAATGTCATATGATGATGACCGAAGGTGTGGTACTAGGACACTATGTTTCTGTAGATGGAATAAAGATATACCCAACAAAAATAGAGGTAATCCTTAATCTACCTACACCTCGTACACAAACTGAGGTACATAGTTTCCTTGGCGCTGTGGGATACTATCACAGATTCATAGAAAAAATTTCAAGAACAACTGCACCTTTACATGCTTTAACTGGTAATGCGGAATTTCAGTGTTCTGACAAGTGTGATGTTGTGTTTGCAGAAATCTAAAGGTTGGTTTCAGCAACAGTGATGCTAAGAGGACCAAACTGGAAGTTTCCATTCCACATATCTATAGATGCATCGGATATCACCATAGGTGCGGTCCTTGGACATGAAGAATACAAGAAACCTTATGATATTTATTTTATTCTCAAAAATATTACTCCCGCTGAATTAAATTATACAGTAACAGAAAAATAATTTTTCGTCGTTATACATGCTATTAATAAATTTCATCACTATATAACAGGCTATCCAGTTATTCTATATACTGATCATTCTACTATTAAATATTTATCTAACAAATTTATTACTAATGGATGGGTTACTCAGTGGTTATTACTATTGTAGGAATTCAACATCACCATCAAGGATCGACCCGAAAGACAGAATCTCATTGTAGATTTCTTGTCTCGCATACCAAAAAAAGATGATTCTTTGACAGTTGAAGACCGATTTCCAGATGAACACCTGTTCATTGTCACTGTTAAGATGCCTTGGTATGCTGATGTGGTGAATTATCTGGCAGCTGGGAAACTACCAGCACACTTATCATCAAGAGAAAGGAAATTGATCATCCAGCACAGTGCACGGTTCACCTGGATTGGTGGATATCTTTTCCACACAGGGGCTGACCTCTAGATCCGAAGATGTGTAAGAGATGATGAAATTTACAATGCCTTGAAGTCGAGTCATGATGAGCCCTGTGGCGAGCATTTTGCAAAACGCAGAACCGGGCATAAGATTTTACAGATAGATTACTATTGGCCCTCAGTATTTAAATATGAGAAGAAGTATGTCCAGGCCTATGATAGCTATCAAAGGATGGGTCGACCCGACCAAGCTGATAAAATGCCCCTACAAGCACAAGTAGTCACAGAACCTTTCAAGAGATGGGCACTGGATTTTGTTGGCCCCTTCAACCCAAAATCAAATCATAAGGCTTATATCTTAGTTGCAACAGACTATATGACCAAATGGGTAGAGGCAGTAGCCTTGTCAAACGCAACGAAGGAAGTAGTCATTAAGTTTCTCTTCTAATTATTTGTACGCTATGGATTGCCCAGGGAAGTAATCACTGATGGAGGGTCATAATTTACAACCCATAAAATCATAGCTACCCTGTGCAATTATCATATTAAACACAGAGTTACTTCCCCCTACCATCCACAGGAAAACGGACAAGTAGAAAGTACCAGTAAAGTCTTGGAGGCAATTTTGACAAAAACAGTCTCAACAAACCATCAGAATTGGGTAGCCGAGCTTCCAAATGATTTATGCGCCTATCACACGACATTGTGTAACACTACTGGCTACTCTCTTTATCATCTAGTCTATGGAAAATAACCCATGTTTCCAATTGAATTTGAGATCAAGACTCTAAGGATGGCCCAGGAAATTGGACTGGATCTTACAGAGGCACATAAATAATGCTTACATCAGCTTAATGAGTTAGACGAAGCATGCATATTCGCCCTGCAACACACATCTGTTATTTAGCAGTAGAGAGATAGCTGGCACAATAAACATATCAAGAAGAAATCCTTCCAGAAAGGTGATTGGGTGCTTCTCTACGATTCCATATTTTAGGAGTTTTCGGGAAAATTACAGATAAGGTAGCTGGGACCATATGAAATCAAGAAAGTTCATGATAATGGAACTGTCACTTTAGTTACCATCGACGGGTCTGGTTCTCCTTTTTTGGTAAATGGACATCGATTATGACTCTATCATCAGCTGCTTTCAAAAGAATCCTTTTGCCAAGAAGTAAGTAAGGACCCTACTGTTCAGATTTTAGTTGGCTGGGAAGGTAACCCAACAGCTTCAACTTCATAAAATGATGATTTTTATTTGCACTGTACATATTGTATATAGTTTTTTCTTTACAGACTTGATTGAGTTTTTTAGTTTTTACTTTCTAGGGAAGTCACTTGAGAGAATAAGAACAAGAAAATATGACTATAATGAATAAAATTAGCACTCTTTTCTGTTCCTTGCTCCTGTTTCACTTTGTAAAACCCATCAAATATAAACCATGTTTTCACAGAAGATAAATATGTCATGTTCCACAACAAAAAATGGGCGACTGTAATGAATGCACGACACTAACAAACCATCATTGAATAAACCTACCCACAAAAATTGAATGAATTTAGTTGATGACTAATCAATCCTAGACACACTAAAACAAAAATGCCCACGGGAGGTTTCCAATCACTTAATTAGATGGTTAAAGTTTGAACATCATCGTTTTCGTTCCCTTCGTGCAATTGTTGTTCCCTTTGCATAGAGTTGTCCTTCATTTGAATGGAACAACTTTTGTTCCCTTCGTGGGATTGTTGTTCCCTTCACGGGTAGTGTCGTCCATTTAAAATTAATGAATATTGTTCCCTTTGTTACAACTGTTGTTCCCTTTGACGTAATTGTTGTTCCTTTTTCGGATAGTTTTGTTCATTCGAAAGGAGCAATTGTTGTTCCTTCTACAGTTTTTCCTTATTGCTGTTCCTTTTTCTCAAAAGTCACGATTCTTTTCTCATGAACAAGCATGCCATTATTACGTTAGCCACTCCTTTAGGTATGATTATCACTAATTAAATCTCACCATCATAACTTCTAATTATCATAGTAACGATTTTTCATTCTTTTGTGGATTACCTATCATACCTTATCGAATTGTTTTTGGATTAATTTCTCCGAATTATCTTAAATATTGTTCATAATCCTTAGCCACCATAATTTGTTTCTTTCCCCTATATATATACATATACTTGAAAGACAATTTGCCTTTATATCGTAATAAGGAGTCTAAAGGAATTTTTTTACTTGGAATTCTTACACTTTATACGCCATCCCTCACTCTTAAGGAGTAGATGAGCCTCCCTTAATAGGGCCTTAAAAAAAAAAAAAAAAACCGATGGAAACAAAAATTGAATATAAGTAATGTAATAAAACTTCACCCACAAATAATAGGGGGTCTCATAATGAGCCACCCTACCATGATCATCAGATAATAACATACGTGACATTCCCACTATGGCTACCACACCAGGGCAATGGCCTTTGGCATTTTTTTCATCAAAGGACAAGATGTCTCATCACAAGCCAACTTGTTCACTTAGGTTACGATCTAGTGAGTGGAATTATTGTTATCTGGCTACCAAACCAGGATAGTGGTATTTTTGGGAAAAGACGATTCAAACTATTTATTAAGGATACAGGCTCATCTACGGGTTAAAAGGAAACCCTGTCGAGGCTATGGACGCCTGCTGGAAGTAGTGTCTTTGCCTGTGGTATCGAAGGTTACCTTAAATACGCCAACCTTTTTGTGTGTTCCTAGACTTCCTTTCCTAACAAAGAGGCTTTCATAACGATTATATCCAATAAAAAGGAAAAGTAACAAGGTTATTACATGTGGAATATTTCTAAACACATGAACAAATTTAAATTATTCGGAATCTTTTTCCTTAAATGGTTTTTGACCATCGGTATGTAAATTTGAATTTCCCACACAAGAGTTATTATTGTTCATGATTATCATTAAACTTCTTGTGAAGGTTATTAATGATTGTTCTCCCAGTGACGACGATGGCGTAGTAATCACCCCTCACTTGAACTACATGCCACCATTACACTCGCACATACCGATGGTCAAGGCCGTCCTTTCCATTTATGAGGGGGTGGATATTCTGCACATTTATCGATAGATCATAATGATTGCAATAAATGACAAAACTCACATTTTGATATACAATTGTTGTTCTATGATATTCACCATTTCTGGTAATGTTTTCAAAAGCTGGTCAAACTAAGTTGCAGACAGGAATGATAGCTGTCCTCATCTTTTTATAGAAGACATGGGTGGGTGAAGTGTACACTGAGATCCCACACTGCTGCAGGTAACCGACTAGGCAAGGAAATTTTACATTGTTTGGGGTGGACAAAATATTTCAACAAATTGCAGGGGTATGACACAAATATCATGCTAGCATTTTTCCATAACTTGTAGAGAGGAGTCTCCATGGTCCGAGATATACAATTTTAGGTCATTGAGGAAATTATAGAAAAAGTAACAGGCCTTCCCAATGAAGGTATACAATGGACCGGGA